>JASKMD010000008.1:19409373-19464254 GCA_030144725.1 Haematococcus lacustris | reverse complement strand
TCTGTGGACTGCAGGCTGTGTGTGAGGGCTGTCGTGTTGCAGGCGTGATACTCTTGGGCAGTGGAGCTAATGCCTATGCCTAGTCTGCCAGCGTCCTCTCTGATGATGGCATTGGGCGTTCCCAGGGGGAGTCTGAGTTTGAGCTTGACGCATTGGTTGATGGACCTATCGTACAGCTCAAGGTCCCCCGGGGTGCAGGGCACGGCACAGAAGTTGTAGGCTAGGCTGGGTATGATGGCCGTGCGAATGATGTGTATGGCCTGTCTAGCGCTAGCAAAGGAGCGTCTGAGTCTCTCGAGTTTTTGGCGGAGCTGGGTGATCATAGCGGTGTGTTGTGGTTTCCAGTCCAGCGTCATGGTGATGAGCACACCCAAGTAGGTGAAAGGTGAGGTCGGGCGGTGGTAGGTGACGGGTTTCCCTTGTAGGCTGACGGTTTGGAGTTGTTGGCGGGCCCGCTTGTCCGCTTCGGCCGCGTTGCTGCACATGCCTGTTTCGACCGAGTGATGGAGCGCCGCTGTAGCAAGGGTTTTACTGTGTGAGATGATGAGGTGACCCCAGTCCGAGAAGGCTGAGAGTTTGTCTGCTTGGCATCGGAGGTTGCGAAGGGTGTTGCATAGTATAGCGATGTCATCTGCATAGTCGATGCTGCTGACGGTGGCGCGTTCCCCGCTGTCGTCTGTTGCTGATTTGAATTTATAGCCCCTCGCGCCCACTTGCAGCCACCGCAGGAGGGGTTCGATGTAGATGAGAAATAGAAAGGGCGAGAGGGAGTCGCCTTGTATGGTGCCCCGGTTGACGGGTACCGGGTCAGTATGGCCGTACGGGGTTTTGAAGCGCGTTGTGGCGCCCGTGTATAGGTCCTTAACTGCGTCAGTAGCGTCTGTGGGGAAGCCTAGGTCATGCATGATCCATAGCAGTTTGTCCTGGCAGGTGGTGTTGAATGCACTGGTGAAGTCGACCAGGAGCGCGTAAATATCTGCCTTGGCCAGTTTAGCATCCTCAAGGGCCATGACAAGCATCTGCAGCTGTTGCGTGGTGTTCCTGTGGGAGCGGAACCCAGCCTGGTTCTTGCTGAGCATCCCATTAGCTTCAGCATACTCAGACAGCGTCTTGGTAATGAGGCTGGTCCATAGCTTATAAACGGTGTTGGCTAGGCCCACTGGCCTGTAGGAGTTAAGGTCCGTTTCTTGCCCTTTGTCCTTGTAGAGCAGGCATGTGTCACTGGTCTTCCACGTGGTTGGTGTGCAGCCAGTTGCCCACATGATGATGAACAGCTGGTGGATGGTGTCCCTCATCTCCCATGGCAGCATCTTGATGATTTCGTTTTCCACACCGTCTGGTCCCGGTGCCTTGCCTCCTGCCAGCCTGCTGAGGCATTCTTGGAAGCCTGCCTTGTCCATGATGGCTGTGTGCAGCCAGTGTATGTTTTGGCATGCGTGCATTGCGAAGGCGTCGTCTGCTTTGGCGCGAGCCCACGGGTAGTTTCGTGTCTGTGTGTTAGTGTAGTTGCCAGTCTTGGGGGCCGGGGCCGATAGCTTCTGTCCGTATGCGGCGGTTATTATCCGGTTAAGGTCGGCAGGGGCGGTGCATGTGGTCTTGGTTTCAGAATCAGCTAGCGCCTGCAGGCCTCTGTGGTCGGTGCGGGACGGGCGTAGGATACGTTTGTTAGCCTTCTTGGGCTGGGTGCTTATCAGTTGTTGCATTCTGACACGAGCTTGTGCGATGGCGAGTGCGGAGTCGTCGTCGTCTAGCTTGTGAATTTTGTCGCGGTACGAGTTGGTCAGCTGGGCGAGCGCGGCTTGCACGTGATTTTCAGTTGGGTCTTCATCCTGTCGCGCTTGCACCGCGTCCCTGATCTCATCGTTTATCGCATCTGTCCCTGAAATGAGTTCGTCGATTGTCGGGTGCACGTTGGTTTGCTTAAAGAGGGAGTTAGCCTTCCGGCTGAGGTCTCTAGTGGTCTTAAGTTTTCTGCCCAGTGCCAGTCTAATCCTGCACATGGTCCTGCGTTGGTAGTGTTGGCCTCCCCTCGTGAGGGTCTTAGTGTTGCATGTCTTTATAGCTGCTGTCCTGCAGGTTTGTAGGAGGTGTGTAAGCATGGTGGCTGCTGTGTCTACAGCTTCCCTGGCCGGGCGTCCTGCCACTGATGTCAGACGTTGTGGTTGCTGAGGGTTGGTCTTGCCCAGTGTAGCCAGGTGGTGGGTGGCCTCTGTGTATATGGGGGCTAAGAAGGCTGTCAGTTCCGCATGCAATTGTGGGACGCCTGAGCTGGGTTGTTGCACTGCCAGGCGGTAGGCTTCCCTGTCCTTATTGGTAATGGGGGTGGTGAGGATAGTGTGGCTATGTTTCGGTAGTTTGTGTGGGGCTGCCAGGTCTATGCCCAGGCGGGCTGTATTCAGTGTGGCCGTGAGTGGTCTGTGGTCGCTCAGATAGACGTTGGTATCGACGTGCGTGCGGTGCTCAGGTCCGTGTCTTGCGTCGCGTGTTAGGATAGCGTCGATGCGGCTGGTGCAGTGCGGTTGCTGGTAGGTCCAGGCCCGGTCGCCGGGATCAGCTTCCTTCAGGTGCATTTCAGTGGCGAACCCCCTCATCATGCTGTCTTGTGTGTATTCGGTGTGCTCAGAACGATCCTCTGTTTTCATCGTGGCGTTAATATCTCCCGCCAGGATGAGTGAGCCGGGCAGATGGCCCGTGGCTGTTCGTATGTGTTCATGCATTTTCCCTCGCAGTAATAGCGCGTCCCCGTTATTTCCCGACGGCCAGTACGTGGCGATGATGGTGAGCTGTTCGCACTGGTGTTGGTTGAGGGTCAGGATGACGCATCGTGCGTTTACCTCAGCGTCGATGCTCGGTGGGAGCATAGTGGCTTTCATTTGGATGGCTAGGTTGTGTTTGATGCCTATCAGCACTTCACTGTGGCCTCTGTGTCGGTGTGTCGTATAGTCTGGCATGACTCTCTTCAGCCAGCCAGAGCCTGGATTGTTGCTCTTGGGCTGGGTCATGGTTTCAGTTAGGATCAGGATGTCCGGGCTGTGTTGATGCACAAGGTTGAGGACGTCGTTCCTGGACCTATGGAGGCTTCTGACGTTCAGGGTCGTTAGTGTGATATGCTGTCGATTGTGTGTTGGTTGTGGCTGCCGGGTTGGCAGGGTGTTGTGTTGTGGGTGTGGTCCTGGGTGCTCAGGTAGGTTAGCGGTGGGGGGCGGTGGTGTTGTGGGGATGGCGGCGGGGGGTGGAGTGGGGGTTGTGTTGAGGTATCTGTACATCAGGGTCTGCGTGTGCGAGTCCTTGGGTTGCTCTCTTGGCTTGGTCCGTCTTTTGTCTACGATGGTGCCCGATGACGTGGGCCGTTTACTGCCTGACCGGTCTTGTAGAGTGGGAAGAGTGACTGTGGGGGCGACCTGGCGCAGTCGCGGCCGGGCCTGCTTGTCTGTCGGGTGGGTGTCTGCTGTGGCTGTTAGTATGCGCTTGTAACTCGCTGGTTGTGCAGTGGGTAGCGGCCGGTCTGTTCGGGGGGTGTGCGCGGGTTGTGTGCCCAGGTCTTGGGTAGTAAGGTCGATGTGGGTGGTACGTAGATGTTGTTCCAGCTGCTCCGTTGTGGCGCGCCTTGTAGGGTCAGCTAGCCAGCATAGTGGGTGGATGAGGTTGGTATCGGCCGCGTCGCCCTTTTTAATTTGAACGAGTGTACCCTTCAGCTGAAGCCAGTCTTCCGGGGTGTCCAATCGGCATGGGCGGCCTTGTTCCGAGTCCAGCCAGTGCCAGGCGTGGTCCGTGCGGCGGATGGTGGTAGCGTGATTGTTGGTGATGAGAATGGCAGCTGTGTTGGTGTAGCTGTCTATATTGCCAGTGAGCGTGGTGAGAAGCTCAGGTGTGATGTTGCCGGGTGTAAGCTCGGTGGCGGTAGGGCATAGGTGGAGGTCCTTGTGGTGATGGTATAAGTAGTGGTTCATGGTGGACACTGTAAAGTTGCCGGATTCTTCATGTATGTGTGGTAGGCTACTACGCAGTGGTATCGGCCTGTTCTCTTGCCTAGCCTTGTTGGCTAGGTCTTGGATGTGTGTATCCAGCGTTTTACAGTGGGTTATCACATCATCGGGCCTGATCATAGGTATCCCCACGGCCATGTTGATGGCGTGCACAAGGCAGCACTGCTTGTATTGCCTTTCCCAGTAGGGCCTGTGTGTTTCTTGTGGGTTGCTCATGGTGGGCCCAAGCCTTGCCCTCTGCCTTGCCGCCTCCATCTCCGCCGTGTGATTAGCGGTGCTAATGATAGCTTGTATCTCGCATGTAACGGGGTACATGTAGTGTCCTGTGGACCGTAGCCGGATAGGGGCGTCCGCTTGGGAGTCAAGGAGGTACCAGGCGCCATCGTGTTTCCTTATCGCCATGCTGTGAGCCGGGGCCTTGCATAAGAAGGCTTTCGTGCCGTGGGTGGCGGACAGTGCGTCGAGATTGCGGGTTGACCAATCACTCCGTGTTCGCAGGTGCGCCACTGTGTGTGTGCAGAGGCCGTAGTGTGACATTAGGTAGAGATTAATGACAGTGTCGTTGCACGCGCCTTGTTCGTCTCTGGCTAACGCCCACATTGTGCGTTGGTCCCCGCGTCTCGCGTGTAGCTCGGACGTGTGGAAGTTGGCCAGTTCCTGGTTAGTGAGCCAAGAGTGTCCTGCCGCCATGTTGAGGGCATGTATTTGGCAGTGGGATGCTACTTGTTGCTCAAAGTGCAAGCCATCAGGTCCTGGGTTCTCTTCGATATCCCCTGCTGCCAGCAGAAGCCAGCTGATGTAGATGCACCGTGCCATGTATTTACTGATAGCCATGTCCCATGTGGGGTGGCTTATGATGCTTGGGTTAAGGTAGTACGTCATGTATGCTTGTAGTGTAGTGTTATACTGTATAGTCCTGATGGTCCTTCCGCTGTTGTGCCCTTTGAGGTAGGTGCAGGTAGCGTGTTTCAGGCGATTCATAGCCGTCATATTGTGAAGGGTCCCATCTATGCCAAGAAGCCAGTTGTACATAATGTTGTGTATGGAGGCGTTGAGCCTGGCAAGGCTCTTACGTTGTTTCTTGCGACATTGCTGAGATTGGGCGTGCGAGTATGTAGGTGTATGTCGTTTCATACATATGCTGATCCAGGTGCAGATGCAGGCCAGGTAGGCTATGATTTGCCAGTCCATGTCCAATTGTTGGATGGGTGTCCAGTTGGGGTGTCCAAAGGGGGGGTTGGGCATAGGGGTAATGATGGTGTGACCTCGGTCCATGTTGTCCATGGCAGTTTTATTAAACAATGTGACACTGCAGGTGCACAGCCATGTCTCGATTATCACACTCTTGCCTATGGTGTGGTTTCTCAACATGTTCCTAGCCTGCTGAGCGGTGTGTCGCTTGTCAGCCTGCATGGCAGCATGAGTAGCTTGGGTCTCTGTGACAGCTGGCTGGTCATGCCGACCTGCAGCGGTCAGGGCTGGCAGGTGGTGGTGGGGCTGAGGGGCATGTTGCATGTCAGCCTGCGTGGCAGCATGAGTAGCTTGCGTCTCTGTGACAGCTGGCTGGTCATGCCAACCTGTAGCGGTCAGGGCTGGCAGGTGGTGGTGGGGCTGAGGGGCATGTTGCTTGTTAGCCTGCATGGCAGCATGTGAATCTTGCATCTCTGTGTCAGGCGGCTGGTCATGCCAGCCTGCAGCGGTCAGGGCTGGCGGGTGGTGGTGGGGCTGAGCGGCATGTTGCATGTCAGCCTGCGTGGCAGCATGAGTAGCTTGCGTCTCTGTGACAGCTGGCTGGTCATGCCAACCTGTAGCGGTCAGGGCTGGCAGGTGGTGGTGGGGCTGAGGGGCATGTTGCTTGTTAGCCTGCATGGCAGCATGTGAATCTTGCATCTCTGTGACAGCTGGCTGGTCATGCCAACCTGCAGCGGTCACGGCTGGCAGGTGGTGGTGGGGCTGAGCGGCATGTTGCATGTCAGCCTGCGTGGCAGCATGAGTAGCTTGCGTCTCTGTGACAGCTGGCTGGTCATGCCAACCTGCAGCGGTCAGGGCTGGCAGGTGGTGGTGGGGCTGAGGGGCATGTTGCTTGTCAGCCTGCATGGCAGCTTGTGAATCTTGCGTCTCTGTGTCAGCTGGCTGGTCATGCCAACCTGTGGCGGTCAGGGCTGGCAGGTGGTAGTAAGGCAGGTCAGCTTGTCTCTTGTCAGCCTCTGTTTGGTTGGCACCGTAGAAGGTGCACTGTGTGGTTTGTTCCATCCTTGAGGCATCACAGCTGGTAGGCTGTGAGATGTTACCGCAGCAAGGTTGCTGGGTATGATTGTCTGTGCCGAAGGCTTTTCTGGAGCAGCAGTATCGCTGTGTGCTGTCGGACCAGCACAGGAGCTGGGTTTGGAGGCGCAGAGGCCAGTTTTTTACGCAGCCCTTGGGCTGGATTTCGGAACTTCTGACTGCGCGGTCACCTCTAGGGGTGCCATCCGGGTGGGTTGGCAGACGTATCGGAGGGCACCCACTGGCTTCCTCTCCGAACACGTCCCCAACCCACCCGATGCAGATCAGGGTCAGCACAAGCAATAGAGCAGAGCGCCTACCAAGGCGTTCGACCTCCATCGCCATCGTTGACCTCCGACTCGGTTATGTCTCGGCTTCAAATAAGCAGCTGCTTCCAGCTGTATTGTCAGCGAGGCGTGTCTTAGCGTGAGCGGTCCAGAAAACTTCTTCGATTTTCTCAAACCGAAAAAGTCGGGAGTAGTCTTTCTTTCTTTCTTTCTTTCAGTACAGATGGCGTCTGCTAAAACAGTGCTCAAATGTGAGCCAACAGCGCCCATAATGGCTCCCCATTGTGCTCATATCCTGGCCAAACACAAGCAAGCCACTGTGTCAGCAAAGGTGGCCTACAGATGGTTGAGCAAAGGTGGCCAGTCTCTGGTTGCTCTCATCTCGTCTCAACCCATCAACCCTACCCCAGCAAGTGTGCTGTCCGTTCACCCAACCCCTAATCCAGCTAATTTGCTATCCATTGACCCTGACCCTCACTCTCATTCAACTACCTCACCCTCTACCTCACCTATCAATTACCCAACCTCTATACCCCCTGCAGTTGCAGCCCAGCTGACAGCACTCATCTCTCAGTACGACGATGTCTTCGCCCCCTTCAATACCCTACCCCCTCAGCGTTCAGTAGGGCACACCATTCCCCTCCCGCCTGGCTGTAAGCCACCGGCGTTGCCATCGTATAAGATGAGCCAGCCAGAGCTTCTGGAGATGCGGAAACAGGTTGCAGCCTTCCTGGAGCAGGGGATCATTGAACCCTCCTCCTCTCCCTACGCTGCCCCTGTCCTTTTCGTCAAAAAGAAGTCAGGTGAGTTGAGGATGTGTGTGGATTATCGTCAGCTAAATAAGATCACACTTAGAGATCAATACCCACTACCTCGAGTGGATGACCTGTTTGACAGGTTAGCTGGGTGTACAGTGTTTTCGTCACTTGACCTGCAAGCTGGATATCACCAGATCAGGATCCCTGATGAGGATGTCCCTAAGACAGCTTTCAAGACACCCAGTGGCCTTTATCAGTTTAAAGTCTTGTGCTTCGGATTAACCTATGCGCCAGCCACGTTTCAACGTGTGATGAATAATGCTTTTGCTGATGTCATTGATGACTGTGCGCTTGTATACATAGATGATATACTCATCATGTCTAAATCTGTGCCAGAACACTTCACGCATTTGAGGAGAGTTCTTCAATTATTACGTAAACATCATTTTAAAGCTAAGCTATCCAAGTGTGAGTTCCTTAAAACTGCGCTCAAATTCCTGGGTCACATTGTCAGTGACCAGGGCATTGCTGTTGACCCTGATAAAGTGAAATCTATCACTTCCCGGCCTGTGCCACGCAGCCTGACTGCCATGCAGCAGTTCCTAGGTGCTGCAAATTTTGTGCGCAAATTTGTACACAATTTTAGTGCTATTTCAGCACCCTTAACAGACCTGACTGGTAAAGCAGGTGCTGATTTCAATTGGCATAAGTGGCCTGATGATAAATTAAAGGCTTTCGATGCTCTTAAGCATGCTATTTCAAGAGTACCTTTACTCAAAATCCTAGATATTACCAAACCATTCCAGGCTTATTGTGACGCCTCTTTGCAAGGCGTAGGTGCAGTGTTCATGCAAGAGGGTTACCCCCTGGCTTGCAATTATTAATGCGTGTAAAGAGTGGCGCTGTTACCTGGAAGGTGTCCCCTTCACGTTGTACACCGACCATAAACCTTTGGTAGCTTTGAAAACTCAGAAGGTCTTGTCAAGACGCCAAACCAGGTGGTTAGAGTTCCTCTCTCGGTATGATTTTACCATTGAGTATTTACCTGGTGAAACCAACCCTGCTGGCCCTCTGTCACGCATACCTGATGCTCCTGCCAGAAATCCTGTCATGGTCATGACCAGGAACAGGAAGCGCCTTTTGGAGGGGGAGGAAGCTGGTGTGGTACAGCCTGCTCAGCCTGCCATTCAGCAGCCGCAGCAAGAGCCACAGCCTCAGCTGGTTTTGAAACAGCCTCTGCCCCCACCTCCTTTGCCTGTGCACCCTTTGCACGCTGTCAATATGACAGAGCAGTTGCTGGCAGCATATGCAGCAGATGAGGACTTTGCCAGCTCGGTGGATCAATATGATCAGGATCAGCATGGTCTGTATCGCACCAAAGGCAAGAACCAAATAGTGGTTCCTAACTGCCAACAGCTCAAAGCCAGGATATTGGTGGAGATGCATGATGCACAGTTTGCAGGCCATGTGGGGATCACCAAGACGCTGGAGCGTATCTCCAGAATGTTCTGGTGGCCACGCATGAGATCTGAAGTACGTCACTATGTGAGTAACTGTGACGCATGTCAGCGCAACAAGTCTGTGAATACCAGACCTGGTGGTTTACTTACGCCACTGGCCATACCCTATGACAGATGGGAATCCATGTCTAGGGACTTGATCACTAAACTACTGCCCGGTGATCATGGCTTTGATGCCATTGCTGTCTTTGTGGATAGGCTGTCTAAGATGGTACACTTTGTGCCATGCCGAGAGTCTATGAATGCTGAGGGCTTTGCCCGCTTGTTTATTGATAACGTGTTTAAGCACCATGGAGTGCCTAGAGAAATCATCTCTGATAGGGGCTCTCATTTTACTAATCATTTCTGGGCGTCAGTTATGGCCATTCTTGGTGTGAAAGAATGTAAATCCAGCGCTTACCATCCTAAGTCTGATGGTCAAACAGAGCGGTATAATCGTACCCTGGAGGAAATGCTTCGACATTACATCTCCCCTGCCCAGTCTGACTGACCCTTCTTCCTGTCACTGGCTGAGTTTGCTGTGAATAACAGTTGGCAGGAATCCATCCAGTCCACACCCTTCCTGGTCAACACTGGCCAGTCACCTCTGACACCAGCTCTGCTGGAGCTGCCAGGTGAGGTGTACTGTCCCTCTGCCAGGAAGCTGTCTGAATGGTGGCAGAGTAATGTCAAGCAGGCCCGCCATTTCATGGAGCAAGCCCAGCAGCGTCAGGCCTATCTGGCCAACAAGGGACGCAGGGATGTGGAGTTCAGCTCTGGTCAGCTAGTGCTGCTGAGCACCAAGAACCTCAGGTTGAAGTCAGGTAAGGCTAAAAAGCTGCTGCTTAGGTTCATTGGACCCTTCAAGGTGCTGGAGCATGTACGTCCTGTTCCTGTGCGCTTGGACCTGCCTCCTGCCATGGCACGCATACATCCTGTGTTCCATGTTGCTTTGCTGAGGCCTTACACTTCTGAGCATCCCCACCTGCCTCCTCCTGTGGATTGGCTAGACGAGGCGCCTCAGTATGAGGTTGAGAAGCTGCTCGCCCATCGTGGTGTCCGTGCTGGTAGAGCACGTGGCTACTTGGTCAAGTGGCAGGGCTATGATGACTCTTACAACACATGGGATCCAAGGAATAACCTTGTGAACTGCAAAGAAGTGTTGACTGCATATAATGCAGTGCATGGTTTGTCTTAGCATCACTGCTATAGTGTTGCGAGTCCTTGTGTTCTCACAAGGGCGGAGCGTTTCCTCTTTGGAGGGGGAGGAATGTAGCGAACGGCTCCTCGAAGCCTAGCTCGCCTCACGGTACTTCCGTACTGCAGTGTGACATGGTGGGCGAAAGGGGCAGGTAGGCCTTCGCGCACACCTGCTTCAGAGGTTCGACTCCTCGGGGGAAACGTTCTAAACCCTGGCCGCGTCATGCTGTGGGAAAGAAGGTAGTTATCGGTTGTCGGCGCTGCTCTTAGCACGCTACAAAGGACCTCTCGCCCTTGGTTGTGGCAAGCTGGCCGCGTTTCATATGCACCGGCAGGGTAGAGACATCCCGACGATACCCCATGTACGCCTCCACCTCGCTCAAAACCCGGGGGACGCAGTATGCCAACACTTTGGCATTCAGCTCACGCACCTGCTCCACCACTGGAATCGAGACATCGTGATGCGCATGCTGCAGATACATGGAGCGCACCACCAGCCCCAGCTCCAAATCCGACTGGCGATCCACAGTGAAGCGCCCCCCTGACGCATCGAACACCTTGTATCGCAGACCATGTTGCAAGGCGTCCAGGTTTGTTGCAGAGGAAAGCAAGCGCCACACTGGGGACTGCTCTTGCAGGTGTGACAAAGAGCCCCTGATGAGCTGTTGCTGCTGCTGGGTGCTGATGCCCGGGAAGGGGGCGACTGGCGGGGCACCCCAGCCAGCATCTGGCACACGACCCGTTGGAGGTACATCCATCGCGGCTTCGTACAATCAATCTGAGACAACCAAATAGAATGGGACACCTATCGTATACCTAGTTGTTCCACTCGGCTTGGCGGGTTGGGACGGGGCATGCGCGGCTAAGGGGCAGGAGCAGGAGGATGGGGAGCAGGAGGAGCAGGAGCCGGAGTGGGCGCCGCCGGGGACGATTGCTGCAGGGAAAGTTGCGCGAGCTGTTGTTCCAGCCTCGCGATAGTGGCTTGCTGCTCCAAAAAGAGTTGCTGCATACTAGCGATCTCTTCCGCGTTCATGGCGGCGCGGTGAGAATACGGAGTGGGAGAGAGGAGCGGTGGATACGAAGGAAGAGCACTGCGGTTCCCGAGAGAGTAGGCACCAAATGTAACGGAGCTGAGGACAAGGGAGCCTGTGAGGGCGGGAGAACGAGACAGGACCCGGGGTCAGATAGTGTTCTGAGCCAAAGTACCTGTCTCTGCCCTCACAGAGCCTTAAGTACTCAAAACCATTCACATTCTTAGTCATCCACGTGTAAAGGGAAAAGGTGTACGTAAACTGTGAACTTCTGTGCTCGGTGCATCCGCCTAGGTTTGGAGCACCTTGCACAGAGAACAACAGAATCATCCATTGCAAGAAAAGAACCAATACTCAGTTCGCTAAAGATCAGACATGCAAGTCAGTTCAAAAGATGCAAGCCGTCCATGCTGCGCATGTCCACTACAACTATGGGTTGCTTTCACCCTAAAGCACATGATTCCTTTCATGTAGCATTGGCCAATTAACCACACATGGGAGAAGTGGGGTTATGGGGTGTGCAGGTGTTGTTTGTCACGGTGGACAGTCGCAACAGTAATGTGGGCGCCAACAACAGTGTAGTGACCCACTTATCTCACATGTTGCAAGCTCAAGGAATTCAGCAACACCCAGTGTACCCAGGCCATTGTTGCTGCCACATCCTTCACAACACAGCCAAGCATGGTTTTGAGGTTGCAGGGAAGAGCAAATTGTACAAAAGGGCAGGCTACAACACCGACTCACTCCTAGACTTTAGTCCCTGCGTTTGTCCCTGCGTTTTGCCGACCTTGTCCGATTGGGCTGAAATTTTGATAGATAGTAGTTTGCAGAAAATAAAACATATTTTTTAGATAAAATATTTTGAAAAAATCAAAGGCGGATGCGCTGTGGCCCTGGGGCGTAGGTGCAGGGATAAGTGCAGGGATAGGTTGCGGGCCACAGCGCAACAGCTTTTGGATTTTTCCAAATACTTTTCTTGAAAAATATGTTTTATTTTCTGAAAACTGCCGTCTATCAAATTTTCAGCCAGATCGGACAAGGTCGGCAGAACGCAGGGACAAACGCAGGGACTAAATTGTAGGAGTGCTTGTATTGGGTGTTGGACCACATCAGCATTGAGTTCCGAAAGGATCCCTTGCGAGGCATTCCCTTGGTAGAGAAGGCGTGCATGACACGGTGGCTCACATATGGCAGGATGGCACTCTATTGTTGTGAGCACCACAGTAGCCTTGTCGCTGCCCTTGACAAGCGCATAGCTACCTCTCCACCCAGCACATGGAATACACCCTCCCATACTAACCTGATGGCAGTTAATGTTGACAGGCTCCCTTGAGTTGTTAAGTCATTGGCACTGCTTCTTCCAGCCATACATGTCATGGGCGCGGGCAGGTAACAGTATACACTTTTGCCAGTGACATTCTCGGCATCAAAGGGAGTTGCACCCTCTCGATCGTGTATGCACACAGCCAGAGGCAGGGCGAGAGCAACATCATCCAATCCATGAGGTGTTTCAAGTTGGTCAAGGTTTACAGTTGACTGTTGAGCAAGTTTGGATAGTGGTGCATCCTATCATCTTTGAGATCCGCCGTTACTATATTGAGCGCATGAGCTTCACGAAGATGCCATATAGCTTTGCACAGTTGTAGGACACAGACGTGTCGGCTAAGGCGCGCCCGAAATAATCTTTAAGATATGACCCCATATGATCAAGCTTGATGGAATATGATGAGATAAAATTAAGCCAAAACTCGCAAAACTCCGTAACCTCATTGCCGTGGTCTCAATCTGGTTTCAACCATGGTCACAATCGTGATCTAATTTGACGGAGAGTAGAGGAGTGTTACTAACTACAACTGAGAGTGCTACTAGTTTGGAGGACGTCAAACCCTCATTATACTCGGGGTTCCCAGGTGGGTTAGTGTGGCGATCTGCCACATTATCCTCTTGACTACAGACCCGGTCATATCACATCTTTAAGCCATCATATTCAGTCATATGACCAATTCCTCAGCAAGTCATATGATCGGTCGCGCCCTAGTGTCGGCACATCGACACGCAACAAGGCTGGTCTTTGACCAACTTCCCCAAAATGAAACCGCGTCCTGCCTTCAATTGTTGGTGAGTGAAACACAGAGGGAGTGTAGGCTGGATGGTTGACACCCATATACATTTCACTCCTAAAAATTAATCCCTGCATCCGTCCCTGCATGTTGACCGACCTTGTCCGATCGGGCTGAAATTTTGATGAATGGTAGTTTGCATAATATAAAACATAATGTTCAGCAAAACTATTTTGAAAAAATTAAGGGCGGCTGCGCTGTGGCCCTGTGGCTAGAGTGCAAGGATGAGTGCAGGGATAGGTTGCGGGCCACAGCGCAACAGCTTTTGATTTTTTCAAAATATTATTTTTGCAAAAGTTGTTTTATTTTTCGCAAACTACTATCTATTAAAATTTCAGCCCGATCGGACAAGGTTGGTAAAGTGCGGGGACAAATGCAGGGATTACGTTGTAGGAGTGTTATATGGATGTATACGTATAGGTTGCAAGAAAGCATGAAGGACATGTGTACTCCGTCATGTGTGGCATGTGCTCCGACATGTGAAGAGATTGTGCTCTTTGCTTGCAGTACACAGCCCTTAATGGACATCTCACACTTGGAGTTAAGCGGCATCTAGCTCAATTGTATCGGCCAGTGCCCATCACCAATGCGGGGTGTGAGACAGCTGTGTGGGCCCACACACAGCCATTGCACACCTGGTACCAATACATGACAGAAGCCAGCCTTGCAGCGAACAGGGTTGCGAAGCGAAGGCGCATGGCAGAAGGCAAGGCCAACCCCCTCCTCCTTGTAGCCAACCCCCCCAACACCGCAGGCCCTTTGCTCTTAGCTGATACCGGAGGTGCCGAGACTCCCAACCCCTTTCATGCAACCAAAGCTGCAGCACAAGATGGCAGTACACGCAAGCTACAAGAGCAACAAAGAAGAGAGAAGCGTGCCCCAGCGGAGCTGTCCATTTCCATGGAGTCCGCGTCTACAGAGACACGACAGCGGTACCAGGCCCCAGCAATGGAGCAACAGCAGGCTGCTAAAGAGCAAGCAAACAATCGGGCGAGGATGGCAAAGCAGCAAACCCAAGCCATAGCCATGTACCGTTCCATAATACAGCCATTGCCTGAGAAAACTCTGAAGCTTAACCTAGATCAATTGAGGCAGCTTGTAACGAACAAAGACGTATAGTATAATGTCGGAGGCCGAGCTGTTACGGGAAAACAACGGTCGAGGCTGGGTCGAGAGTTGCGGTAAACGTCGAGGCGCAGCCGAGACGTTTACGCAACTCGAGACCTGGCCGAGACTGTTATTTGGACGTGAACAGCGCTGGCCGAGACATTATGCGATATCCCTTTACATTAAGCGTGTTACGGTGTTCTAGCCTTGTGATAAGAATGGCCCTCCACCCTATCCACTCGATAAGCGCAAGCAGCAACTGCACCAATGTGCAACTTGTGCAAGGCGTAGTTCGCATTATGATAGGGCTTGCACGGTGAAGCGCATGGGTGTAGTGGTAGACGACGTCGTAGCGAGGTTAAGAAAGTTGTACGCACTTTCCCAGTAATCGGGGTCAAGTCGCGCACTTTTCCCGTAATTGTGGGTCTAGTCGTGCACTTTTCCCGTAATTGTGGGTCAAGTCGTGCACTTTTTCAGTAATTGTGTCAAGGCGTGCACTTTTTCCCGCGAGTCAGCGCTGATGCCGCGACCCTCATGGTACGCTACGCGAAGTCATGTATGAGGCCATCCACGCGTCAAATCATCAATTTCAGTGTCCGAAGTGCCGACCATTACGGGGATATAACGAATTGTGATTTTCTCGTAATGGAAAGGGATCGTCTGTGGGTTGCTGGATGCACTTGATGCACATGCACTGTGAGCAATGTTGAAAGGTGCTCTGACCTGTAGAAATGACACGACCTCCATCTGCACAAAGTTGTTGGCATACGGATACGCACGATATGCACCTGCAATGCACACATAACAAGTGTTGCGTGTAGTGTGTTGTTGGGCACAACATCATCCATAGCAATGCATTCAGCGGTTGAAACTCTGCTCTTACTGCCTGCGATTTTACCTCTTTGAAATCACGGCAGAGAGTTGCTAGAAGCGTTGTCAACACACCACCCAGATTTCATGCCTAAACGTTACACATGTGCCATGTGACACAACATCATGTGTGATGTGGTGCTATACCCTGCCAAGATGCACACACTGGATGCATCGTGGTGCAACCTACTGCGTACCTTGTGCCATGACGAGCATGACGGGCCATGACGAGCATGACAGCCTAAAAGTCGGGTCCACAATTCATGAGCCTCACGCGTTCATTTTGCAGCTACGAAGTGCTTATGTTCTCACTGGCATTGTCGGTCGCTCCACTTGCAAGGGCCACACATGTCAGCAAGAGCGATTAGAAGCTGTGCGGTGCGCATGGGGTCCGCAATGGGGATCGCAATCCGTCAACTGGACAGTTCTCTGGTCACGGGGGTAAACATCCGTTAGGGACCTAACAGCGACCCACTGAGCCCAGTGGTGCAAGTCTTACATGCTGGGATGGCCTGTACGTGATACGCGAATACATTTTGAAATGGAAACACTAAACCGGTGCATGGGCCCAAGCGGCTCCGCTCCCAGCTCCAAGCTCCCATACGGCCTAGTGGAAACGCACCTTCTATCTGAGGATGTGCAACACATAAATAGAAACCATGTGGCTGAGACGCGGCATCGTTTTGAATACCGGGGGTAGGTTGCATGATTTGCCCAACCCGGTCCATGGAAGCCCTCCCGGTTACAAATGCGGTTTAGCAGCCCGCACAGTAGCTAGCATGCTGATGGATCTCGGCGGGGTACTAGATAATGTGTCGCAGGCTCGTAGCCTCGCGACTGGCAGCGACTACAGCGGTGCGAGCTGCTACTACGAACAGGCGCTTCTACAGCTGAACAAGTGTGCCAATGGCCTTTCATCAAGTTTTGAACGAGGCACCACCATGACCGGATTTGTTAATCCTGCTACCACAGGTACGCTAAACAGGCAGTGGATCCTTATGTGCTTGGAAGAGTACGAGATGCCAACAGGCGCATCACGTCCGAGCTCTCGCTGTGCAAGGATATCTGCGCGGACCTTGCAATCATACGCGGGGATGTTGGCACAGCACTGCCAAACCAGCGTGTAGCCAACCGTGCAGAGGTGTGCTTAATGATATGCACTGGTTGCTGGTGCGTGCTGTGTGAGCTACTGCAGCCCAGGCTGCTTTGCAGGCTGCATTGCAGGCTGGTGATGGTGAGAAGCGAGTGCAAAGGAGTTATGAGGATGGGCCCCTTCAGCCAGTCATTGGGGTGAGCACCATGCACAGTCAAACCTGATGCAAGCAACTGGGCTTCTCTCTCCCTTTGCCAAAGCATGTGAGGTGCTTGCCTTTTCCTTGTTTACAGACGGGTGAGTCAGTGGATCCTGATGTCTGGCGCCCACCCACACGAGATGGGCCACAGCCTGTTCCGGTCAGGGCTGGTCCCGCACGACATGTAGCACCTGCAAGGGCACGCATCAGGTTGGCAAGGGAGTGCTGTATGTCACCCCACTTCTACTCACAAGTGGTGAAGGAGCTGCTCTCATCTCATGTTTGTTCTTGTGGGTCTTCAGTGCGGACGACAACAACAAGCTTCCTCAATGGTCACGCAATAACGCAGCACCGCAGCCGGCAGTGCAAGGAGGTCCCGGCAGAGCTATATCAGCGCAGCGTCAGCAGCCAGCACCGACACGCGTGAATGCTGGTGAGGTGATAGCAATTGCTTGCACAGAAAGCACCAGGAGGCTGACTAGGTCACCAAGTGTTTACGTGAGCTTTGGCAAGCCACAGATGGGCATCATCATCGTCACCATCACCCTCACCATCATCACCACTGTTACCACACGTCAACCGCCGATGATTGTTGCTGTGATTTGCTTGCATACCTACTAGCTCAATCACCCAGATAGTGTGATGCAAGCATGCCGTATCCTAGGTGTGGCTCATGCCTACCCCCTGCAGCCTGGACCCATCCCAGGACTACATTGCTCGGGCCATGCGTGCACAGTGTGTAGGCCTCCGTGGCGTACTGCTTGCCCTCCTCTATCTTCCCAGCCGCCGCAGGCTACATCAAAGTAGCTCTAGCGACGCCAGCCATAGTCTTGCTAAAGCCTTGCCAGAGTGAGGCATGCACGCTGTATGCTCCGTCCAAACAGCAGCTGTCTGTGCAACAAGGCAACGATGATTGGCTTCTGCTCGTTCTTTCAGAGCTCTTCGCTGCATACACACATCCCTGTGCTCTTGCAAGCATTTCACACTGTCCACTGGAAGCAAGAAATATCTCATGCAAGCAAGGTACATGTTGTTGCAGGAAATGCTAGAGGTGTGGGTGGTGGTAAGCAGGAGCCCGATAGGCCCTGGCGTGCCAACATGGGCAACGGAGGTGGAGCAGGCGCTGGACAGGCTGGAAAGGTTGGCCAGCCTGCTGGCAATGGCAACGGTGCAGCAGGTGCAGGCGAGAAGAGAAAGATAAACTATGTTGGGCCGGATGCTGACCTCGCACCCATGCTGGAGCGGGACATGATGGACGGTGCCCCAGGAGTGAAGTGAGTCAGGCACATGGTACCAACGCATGTGACCATGTGATGCTCTGCTGTGTTACAACGACTTGGCCCACACAAATGCAAAAACATGTCTGAGGCATATCGTGTCACTAGCTCTTGCTGGCTGATGCTCCAAGTGTTGCGAGCACGTCCCTCAGGTGGACAGACATCGCAGGCTTGCTAGAGGCAAAGCGAGTGCTTGAGGAGGCTGCTGTGCTGCCCCTGATCATGCCAGAGTACTTCACTGGTATACGTCGGCCCTTTAAGGTGTGCACCTCGCCAGCCACATCATGTGCATTGCGTACCTGTGTCAACTCCACATGCTCAGTGACCTGCTGTTGCTTATCTTCCCCGTCGCTGCTTCCACTGCTTCATGCCCCCCGTACTGGCAACACACTTGTTGTTGGTGCGTTCAGGGGGTGATGTTGTTTGGACCGCCTGGCACCGGCAAGACTATGCTTGCCAAAGCTGTGGCCACTGAGACAGGATGTGCCTTCTTCAGCGTGTCCTCTGCAACGCTGGCCTCCAAGTATCGAGGGGAGAGTGAACGCATGGTCAGTATTGTGAACAAATCTGCAGTCAGGAGCACGGCTCGCTCATGCCATGAATGTCTTCAGCTCTAAGCATGAAGAGTGCATATGTCATCCTTGGTACTGCAATGCTGTCGGTCGTCCCATGACTGGTGTATGCAGGTCCGTTGCCTGTTTGACCTGGCACGTGCTGCCGGCCCCTCCATCATCTTCATTGATGAGGTGGACAGCTTGTGCAGCCAGCGAGGAGCCCAGGGGGAGCATGAGGCGTCAAGGCGGGTGAAAACAGAGCTTCTCACTCAGGTGAGAGTCAGGTCTCACTGTTTGAGTGCTTACATCACACATGTGGCAGCACATGTGCTTCGTGAAACCATTGGTGCAGGTGGATGGTTGCCATGTGGTGCCAGCAGATGATAGTGGCGGAGCTGAGGGGGAAGCTGGGCCTCCTAAGCGAGTCATGGTTTTAGCTGCTACAAACTTCCCTTGGGACATTGATGAAGCGATGCGGTTAGTGCGATTGTGGCTAGTCACCAGCGTTGTGTTGTGCGTGTGTGGCTTGCTTTGCAGTTTTGGCGTGCAGCAATGCATCATGGTAGGAGGTCAGACGTTTCAACATGCTTGTTGTGTGCCAGAACACGTGTCTGCGTGCGTGTGCTTGCATAGGCGGCGGCTGGAAAAGCGCATCTACATCCCCCTGCCAGGCAGAGATGAGCGCTTGGAGCTGTTGCGCATCAACCTGCGGGTACGGCGAGTCTGCAGTTCCTCACTAGTTCATGTGGCACCCGTGGGCTTCCCTGCATCTCTTGGCATAGGGTTACGGTATTGCGTGTGTTTGCTGCATGGCTACGGTTGGGCTTGTCCACATGTGGCCGTCTTGCGTTGCCCTGGCAACAGGAACTGATCCTTGGGGACGACGTCAATCTTGAGGAGGTGGCAGACAAACTCGAGGGTTACAGGTACAGAGGCTGGCTGGCAGAGGGTGCGATGTATATCGGGGCCAATGGCAAGGACATACTGTAATCCTTGCATTGACAAGAGGCAGCATTGCATGACCACACAGCAATGCTAAGTTGTGTTTGTACCTGGCTGCAGCGGTGATGACATTACGAACATCTGTAGAGATGCAGCTATGAATGGCATGCGCCGCAACATCGCTGGCAAGACACCGACAGAATTAAAGAAGTTGCGGGAGCTGGGTCAGGTGCGCTTGACAACGGTCAGCAGCTTTCATGATAGGACACCGTCTGACTGCTTGCCCAAGCATGTCCCTGCATGCAGGACCTGTCAAAAGAGCCTGTATTGCAAGAAGACATGGCAGCCGCAATGCGTCGCATCAGTCCTAGTGTGGGTGCAGCTGACATCCAGCGTCACGTGGAGTGGAACAACGAGTTTGGAAGTGCGTAGCCTACCGGGCTTGCCGTTAGGCATTGCACGATGCATCGGAGATTGAGTCGTCCATGTCACAATCGCATGCTCTACCACTAGCTCAGTGCAAGGGTTGCGCCTGCAAGCCCTACGAGAGAAGTCAACTACCGCGGAATGCTCAGGCTTGACAAGTTTTGCTTCCTCCTACAATGGCAACGTCACTTCTTGGGGAGGCCCTGCTTACGCGGCTAGTCGTCCAGCCCGTTGACCCCGGCAGTGGAGCTAAGATACCAAGCTATGTACGCCAACATGTTGTGCAAGGGTTTGGCTCGAGAGCATAAACCCCATATAGAGGTATATAGCAGTTGGCTGTGTCTTTTGCGCAACCTTGAGGACATTTAGCACCTTCCTTGTTCCATCCCCCTGCTGTGGTCATAACCTTCTTCGTTGACTTGGGAAGGGTTAGGGTAACAGGCTGGACGACCCCAAGGCAACCCTAACCCACCCTAACCCTTGCCGTAAGGACCGGGCTTCACTAGCCTTGAAAAGCTTGTCAGCTGAGTCTTACATGAAGGCTGAGCTCCATGTCAAGGCTAACAGGCCAGAGCTGCACGCATCCATTGCAGCTAGGATATGAATCGCCCTAGAGGTGCAAATTTGGCCTCCGCTGGTTGAAGCGTCACACATCAACGCAAGCAAGCAATCCCTTCAAGCGCCCCGAAGTCCACAGTGAATGAAGCAGTCCCACTAACCATTGGTCCTACGCAGCTTATGAAAGCGATGGGGAAGGAGTTGGGTGGTGGAGCACAAGGATCCATGATGTCACATCATGTATGGCATGGGTGCAACTTGCAAACAGATATGTGATAAGCTGAATGGCGTTACGCTGATGCTCATTTGCTGCTGGTCAACTGCTGCAGTTGCGCTTGCAATGTAAGGATTTCAGACCGAAGATTCTCCAAGAACGTTGGCTCCTCCGCTAGTTTCTTCACGAGCGGCTCACGAACCTGCACAATATGTAGACAAATGAATTGCATCAGTTGGAATTGTAGGGTATATCAAGCATTGGCATACACAACACCCCTACCTTCTTTGCTTTCTCGAACTCTTTTCGAGCTTTGTCCTTGGCCTGCATGCAAAACACAGGAAGCAAGGCTTCAGCAGACGGTTGCCTAGCCACGTGACAAGTCAAACAGATCTGTAGCAGCTCATTGAACAATCGTTTTTTTCAACCCATACCATTACGTTGGCTCATGATACTTGTTGAAGCTGAAACTGAGATACACAAACGACCGCAACTCCTCCAGACCAGTATAGGTCCTCGCAACACGGCCCACCTTGCCATCAAGCTCTTTGCCATCTTTGTCATGCGAGGGTTCCCCGGTGCCAGCGTCAAACTTGCTGTACTTGTCAGCCAGAGCCACTTCCACTGGGGGCAGGGCTAACAGACCCTGCATCTTCTCGAGCTCCTTTGTCTGCATCCACGCCGATGTTTGTTCCAGGTCACAGCTAGACACACTCATTGCGATACACCTGCTCACGCCTGTCATTGCACAGGGCCTAGCCAACATGTACAGCCTGTCCCGCCACAAGTTCCACACCTTGCGCTCCAAGGCGCCTTCCAGTTTCTTGCGGGCAGCATCAGCCACTTGTGCTGCCCGCTCAGCCAACTCTGCTCGCATAGCGGCAGGGTCATCCAGCTTCCACACCGCCGTCCCTGCAAGTGCTCTGCCACCAGAGCACTGGCTTGCACCCAGCGGGACAGCAGGTATGCTGCCTGCCATTTCATGAACACGACAGAATGCTGCAAGGTGCTGTACACACACCATCGGGCTTGTCCTCGAGCCTGACACCCAGGTCCACGAGGGTGGTGTCACGCAGACGATCACAGCTTGCCAGCAGCATCTGAGATAGCCCATCTGGCTGTGCACGGGACTGGTCATGCACCTGGGCAGCATAGGAAGGAGCCAATGCTGTACTATCATCCAAAATTGCTGATCCATGGGTGTTAACATGACATGCCTTCCAATGCAGCACGGCAGGCACACTGCTCCAAAGCAAATGGATGCCTAGTGGTTTAAGCCAGCAGCAAGGCAAAGGGTCAGTACAGACAGGCGCATCCATGTCTGCTGGTTAGCATCATTTTGCCTGAAGCATGGGCGCACATGGCATACTACACCAAGGAAATGCCAATGCCTGCTTTCTCAGAGGCGGCCGGTCAGTGGCAACAGGGCAAGGCTGCTTCAATGACAAGCACCTCTGACGTAAAGGCTGCATACGTGTCGAGTAGAGTCGAGGCCAAGCTCCCGGGATTGGCCTCAGGCATAGCCCGCAGGGAAGGTAGGCTGCTGGCTTGAGCAGCTGCTGCAGCAGCCAGGAAAGCAGCGGCATCTCCCTTTGCCTTGGCCAGGCTGCGTACCTGCAGTGGGCAATGGCAGCAGAGAGGGATGCAGAAAGGGAGATGCGGGAATTGAGCTAGCTGCTCAAGTGCCTGCAGTGGAAGCCCTCGCATTGGTGTGCTAATCAGGAGTTCCCCCATGTGCCAGGCCGGCCCTCACAAGCCCTGTGCTCTTCTATACTAGGTCACTCAACACCCATTGCCTTTGACTCGCGCTCACCTGGTCTCTGAAGCCTGCAAGAGCGTCCAGCACAGCCGCTGCTGCTCTGCTCTGAGACAGGGAGCTGCCAGCCCCAGCCACACCTGCCTCTGTCAGGCCAGGCCTGCGTTCACCAGCAGGACGAATGCAGCTGGCTGGAGAGGAGGTGGTGTTACTGATGGCGGGCGTGCATTTACCAGCACAGGCAGCAATGCATGCCGACCTCGACACATTATTGAATTGTGAGTTCTGCAGCACGATGGTTATGTTGGTTGCTGCTGCAATCCTAATCACCTTCACACCCCTGCTGCACACCCACCTATCCTGTGCGGATGGTACAATGCCAAAGACGGACAATATGCGCGTGACATAGGCTGAGCAGCGCCCCAGCAGCAGAGGCTGGGGCAGCTGGGCACCCTCCTGCACCACATCACACAGCAGCAGGCACTGCATTGCACCAAACCAACCACTGCTTGCAAGGAGGCTGACCCCATCAGCACTGCACCCTGCAGCCACTAAGGAGCTGTGCCTAGGCCCAGATAGACAAAATCCATGCCTTAAATGTGAACAGACAGCGCTGCTAGGTAAGAGAGAGCGAAACAGCAGGCGTGCATGTGCGCTCAATGCTTGCCACATGCGCACCGTTGAGCTATGCAGCGCTGCACCTGCCATTGTGTGAACCTACCTGCAGCTTAGCCAGGTAGATGTTGACTGCCTTGATAAGGTCAGACAGAGCATCCATTGCAGCAGCTGTGTTGATGTTGTCGCACAGGGCAGTGTGCACCGCCTCCTGCACAGCTTGCAACCGTCTGCTCAGCTCCAGCTCTGGTGCCTGAGCGCAGCGACACAAGCAAGCCTGGCTGAGAATTGTCCACCATGAGGGCATAGGCGTCTTGAGGCAGGCAGGGGTTGGGGGCAGACTATCCGGCGCAGGGCACATGCTGCCTGGCTGCATGCTGAGTGGTTTCTAGCTAGAGCATTCTTGAACCCGACAGTGCTGACCTGCCAGCGCGTGGCCATGCCAGGATGGGCCTCTGCGCTGCGCATGGCAACTTCAATGTTCTGGAAGAAGTTCTTGATCTGAGACTCCCGAGCCTTCATCTCGCCCCTGCCACCACATCAGTGAATCTCAGTACAGCATGCTAAGGAGCACAACGGGCCCTCCCTGCCTCCCTAGTGAGTCCCTAGCCCTCACTGGAGCCCAGCTGCCATCAGAGCAGCCCTGGACACTGAGGTATGGCCCCATGGTGCGTGCCACTGTATGGATAGCCAGGCCAGCAAGCGGTGGCAGCCTCATAGCCGCAGGCACACCTTGCCTGTTCCCCATACACCATGGGCTTGTTCCAGGGCTGCATTGCAAACATGAGGCGCAGCTGGCGGGCGGAGAAGGATTGCAGCGCCTCCCTGGGAGCACACAAGAGGGTGGCAGTGGGCAGCCAGCAGGTGGTCAGGAGGTAAAGCGGGTGTGCGGAGGTGGGTCACACAGTCGGCAGGGGGCAGTGTCCTCTACTGCTCATGAGTTCAGCATCAGAGATATGCTGTACTTGGCCCGCAGCAGGCATGAAGCGGCATTAGCATCGATGGGACCCTGTCGAGCTACACAACCAATGCAGAAGAGTGAGTGCGTGCAACTACACACCTTTTCCAGGCAGGTGTGCTAACATCATGGCTGTGTGCATCAGTCAGCACCAGGGTTTGCAGCTGTGGTGCCGGGCACAGAGCAGGGGCTGGGTCTCCTGCACCCCTGCCCTTAGCTGGCTCATGCGATATTGCACGGACTACCTTCTCGCTGTTGCCCACATAGCCACAGCTTAGGCGCAGGGGCGGCTGAGGTGTGCATTGCACAACAGACCAGGGAAGACCCCTGGACAGCTGCCACAGGGTGAAGCACACACTGGCCCATGCGGGCCTTGCTTCAGTGTGTGTCACTTGTGAGTGTGTGTGCGCACCGATGCTAGCGGACTGCTAACACTTGCACCAGCAACTGGCCACAGCCCTAACACCAGGCTGCTTGCCGGTCTTTTGCAATGCTGTCTCACGCAGTATATGGCTCGCCTCGCACCTGATGGTGATGAAGTTCTTCAAACTCTTGCTCATCTTTAGGCCCTCAATCTCCAAGTGCCCAGAGTGCAGGAAGTAGTTGACCCATTGCTTGCAGCCCCTGCACACAAGCCAACGGCACGGCTCAGGTAACCAACACCGCTCATCACGACATCCCTTGCCTATTGCATTGCCAACCATGGGGTGGGGTACTGAGCTAGGCGGCTGCAGTGTTGGCTCACATAGCCCAAGCTCCCACTCAGTGGCCCTGGCCCCTGCAGAGCCCTGGTGACCACCAGCCTGCCATGCGGCCTCACTGGTGGTGGTAGTGGGCCTCTGCCTGCGCCAGCTCGTTGTCATGGTGGGGGAAGCGCAGGTCTTCACCCCCGCTGTGGATGTCCATGCGCATGCCCAGCACCGCTGAAGCCATGGCGCTGCACTCAATGTGCCAGCCTGAGCACACGTGTCAACAGGAAGGAGGCTGTGTAGCATAACCAGGGTGGGTCCAGAGCAAGGTCATGGGGTGCAGAGCAGCTCCAGGCTAGCCCTGTGGCAAGAGCAACCTGGGCCGCTTAGCACAGCGTGCAGTAGGACACACCTGGCCGGCCCAGCCCCCACGGCGACTCCCAGGTTGGCTCTCCAGGCTTGGCTGCCTTCCACAATGCAAAGTCTGCATGGCTGCGCTTTTCACGTGTCTCAAAGTTTGCCTCGCCCTGCAGCAGCGTGGCATGGCAGCGTGGCATGGCAGCATGGCCGCGTGCATCACCAAACAGGCAGACGGTATGCAAGCTGTGAGTGCTGCCAGCCTGACCTCTTCCTGCTGGATCTAGTGTGGGCTGGGACGCGCCATGAACTAGAAGTATGTCTGCATGACATCCCGCAGGGCAGCGGCTGAACAGCTCAGGGCTGTCTGGGCAGCACCAGCAGCTCACCTCTGCTGCCAGCAGGGTACTTCCCACAGCCCACGGCTTGAGCTTGGCATACGTATGCCCGCACGCCCTGAGCAGCAGTACAACATAGTCCCCTGCCACACTCGCTGCAGGGCTGACTGGGCAGCAAGTACAACTTTCAGCTCAGCCTCTGCTCAACCTGCCTTCACACACATGCTGCATGCACGACTAGGCAAGGCACGCGGGCCTCTCCCAGCCTCTCATGCCCTGCACGTACCTGAAGCTAGCCGTGTCAAAGTACACGGAGCCTCCTGACTCATAGGCCATGCCATTGTCAATGATGACCTGAATGTAGGCCACCACCTGCGAGCCCGATGCACCAGGGGGAGGCATTAGGGCTGGGTGGCTGCAGCTGCAGGCAGGTTCACACCTGCCTAGCTGCTCCCCCCAGCCTGCTGCCCGGCCCAGGTGCCTGTGTCACACCTCAGGAATGTACTCGCTGACGCGTGTCATCACGGTGGGGGGCCTGCAGCCCAGCACCTCCATGTCCTCCACAAACTCCCGCTGCACCGCACAGTCACCCATACAATTGATGCAGCACTGCTTGTGCATGCCCAAGCGCTGGGCCAGCCACACCGCAGCACCCTGGCTGCCCACATGGGTTCTTTCTCCTCCCTGACACCCAGCGGCCTGGCAGCGGACCCTGTAGGTTCAGTGCTTTAGAGGTTGATCTGTCTAACTGCTGCAATGCTGTATTTTGGGCCTAGCGGCTGGCACAGCTGCTTGTGCAAGCCAGGCCAGTGCTGCAAGGTGCTTGTGATGCGGCAGATAGACTGCTCATTCCCACCCACCTCATACTTTGCTGCATGTGCCCTGAAGATAGAGCTGTCTGTCACGCTGCTGCCCTGTTCCTTGTCCAGGGCTTCTGCCACCCAATCTGCTGCCACATCCAATACCTCGTCCATGGACACTGCAAGCAACAGATGCCGCCGCAGCAGGCCCAAAGTGAAAGGACAGAGGTCATTAAGCCGAAGCTGTGGGAGGGGTACAGGGGCTGGGGTGGTGGTTGGTAGAAGCTGTTTTGCCTGATGAGTATGCAGGGTATGGATGGAGTAAGGTTCAGGGTTAGGGAATGGGGTGGCAGGCAGGAGAAGGGCACTGCTTGACTGACCCTGAGATGGTAGGGCTGCAAGGGCTGCAAGGGCCTCTGTTGTGCGGCTGAGCTTGTGGGCTTCTCCTTTCACTGCCGCCACCAGCTCCTCCCTCTTGGCTCGCAGCTCCTTGCGCTCGCCTGCCTGCACCACAGCCTACCACAGCTCACCACTGGAATCACAGCTTCCTGCATGAGAGCCATGTCATTTAGTGAAAGCAGTGCTGCCATACTTGCATGGCAGAAGAGCTGCCTGTCACATCTAACAAGCAGGTACTGCATTTCACTTTGGCCCATTGCATGCTGAGAGCATGGGTGCAGGCCAGGCTCACCGTTGCAAGCTCTGCATCCACTGCTGATACCTGTAGCTGAACATCTGCAACCTTGGCTGATTGCTTCGCATGCGCAGATGACACAGCTTCCGTTGCAAATGCAAGCACCTGTGGAAGAATGTGGTTGAGGTGGCATCATACACAACATACACACACTTGATGCCACGATGGAGCAATGGGCTACACACACCTGGGCGCTGTTTTGCTGCTGGTTCCTAAACTGCTGAAGCAGGTGGTTGCGTCGGGCACGCAGTATGATTTTGTCATCTACATCTGTCACGTTCATGACGTACAGGATGTTGTACCCAAAGTAATCCTCCAGTACACGTCGCACAATGTCAAATGTAACGTAGTTGCGACCATGTCCCATGTGAGCGGAGTCGTAGACAGTCGGTCCGCAGGTGTACCAGCTGATCTGCGTGCTGCCCGCGCCTAGTGCGGGCACAAATGGCACCTTCTCATCCACGAGGGAATTGTAAAGCAGCAAGCCGGCTGTGCCCGGAACATTTCCGTTGACAGAACCACCGGGCTGCTCCCATTCTCTAGCGAAACGGCTAGCCATGCGCACAGGTCTTTGCGGCGCACGGGACAAAGCAGCGGTCTCAACTGTCAGGATCAACTCAGGCCACTGTTGGGTAACGCTGCTCCATGCAGCTTGCCTCAGCAGGCGAACACACCTCATCGTCCTTTTCCATGGAAATTGCTAACCGCCATCGCAAATCCCACACCAGCACACTATCCAGTCCGGTCCTTTGCTCCCGTCCGCTGGTGAATTGCTTGTGTCCGATGGAGCTTGCAATGCACCAGCTGTCATCAAGCAGACGTCTACTCGTGTCTCACCCCGCGTGTGCCCATCGTCAGCCGAGGGGCTGTATTCTAGCGTCACGTGCCACCCCCGACAGCAAAGAAACTGGCATCAGTGAGGATGTATTGGCACGGCTCAAGGCTGCAGAGGATGAAGCTGCCAAGCTGCGCAAACAACTGGAGATTGCACAAGCAGCCAAGGTAGGAACAGTGGTAAACAGGTCTTGCAGGATGGCTGCATCCAGGTTACGGCTGCATGTGTGGTTGGCCTGTTCCAGGGAGCACCTGTTGTCAATGTCCTTGAAGGCAAAGTCCCACGGATTGACAGCACCGACTCTAGAGAGACACTCTTCACAAGTAGAGGGGGTAAGCAACATAATGGGTGTATTAGGTGTGACACGTTGTCATGACAGCTTTTCACACCCTACCTGCAGCCCGATCTCTTGCAGAATGGGGTTAGCCTAGCTGAGCAAGCTAATCCTGCTGGAGCGCTGAAGGTTTAGTGCACACTGGGCATGACTGACTTTGTATTTCTGCCACACTGCACAGGCAAGAAAACTGCTTGGCTGAATGAGGCGGACGTCGAGTTCTTTGTGGGCAACAGCGTTGGTGAAACCAGCAGTGCAGCAGACGACCCTGAGGCAGCAGCAGTGGTCCAGGTGTGATGCTGTGATGCCCCACACCACCAGCTCACCTGCCTAGGGGTCGCAGGGTGAGGCATGGCACGCCCGCATCAAGCCATCATGTACCATGGCATTATGGGTCCATAAGTGTTTGCTTTGTGGCATGGCCAGCAGGCAAATATCACGAAATGGTAACAATAGCCAACCAGGACGAGCCGCACTGATTGTGCCTGCTGCTTGCATTGTCAAGCTGTTGTAATGCTCCTTGCCACAGAAACGGCTTATCATTGGTTTGGGATTGGCAGCGGCAGCGGGGGCATTGGCTTTGGTGCCGACAGAAGCATTGCGACCCAAACCCAGCAAACCTCTCTTCCTCTACGTGGTGCCCCTCCTGCGCATCCAGGTGTGCCACAGCTCTGCCGGGGCTGTTTTGTTTTTCTAACGAGCTGAGCATTATGCAGCACTGTGCTGTAGGGTGTCGGAGGCAGGCTTTGCTAACTGTCACAAGCAACCCCTGCTACCTTGCACTGCCTGCAGCTGGTGCTGCCCTGCCTGCCTCCATACCTCCATGGCCCCCATCCATCTTTGCCTACCAACACCCATGGCTTCCATGCATCCGTGGCCTCCATGCATCCCAGGGTCTCCTCAAAGACTGCGAGGAAGTGGTTGAGGATGGGCAGTGGGACCAGCTGCGGACTGTGCTCGACCGCATCCAGGTGTGCGCTCAAGTCTGCTGCGTGGTGTAGTGCACGGCCTGCCCTGGCAGCAGCACACCTGGTGGCACCACTGGCCGCAGGGCAATCCAAACAACGTGCGTGACAACCTGGACAATGTTGTCGCTCTGTTGCCAGACAGCAGCGCGCGCAGCAATGCACAGAAGCTGGAGTTTGACATCATAGAGTACCTGGACAGCATGGACTATAACAAGTAGGCACCTCAGCCAGTACCTGGGCCATGTCCAAGGCCCAAGTGTTGAAGTAGCCCCAACCAAGCTGCTGCCTGCTGTGTGCAGGTACTTTGACGCCATGCCCCGACGGACCATCTCAGGAGTGCAGAACGCAGTAGGTGGTGGTGGATGCAGCGCCCCAAGCACCCACCAACAACTGCTGGCAGCACGTCCGCCAGGCTTGCCAGGCCCCATGCACCCTCACCCACTGCCCTACTGCTGCCACAATCCAAAGGCTTCCTTGGAAACCGCCTTCTGCTGAGCAGGCTCCTTCCGCCTTGTGAGCATGCAATGCTTCTGTTCATGTGCTTCATTAGGAGTTTGTCAAGTTCAGCAGAAGCGCGCTGAAGGCTGCGCAGTCCAGCCTGGCCAAGCTGCTGGACCTGGTTCCCAGAGAGTCCTTGGACGCCGCTAGTGATCTGCTGAAGATGTACAACAACTGACACCCTGCTTGAGCAACATCCTTGCATGGGGCAGGTGTTGACGGGCGCTGGCTAGTGCTGCCAGACATGGGCTGGGCTGGGTGGGTCAGCACCTCCGCAGCTGCTTGATCTTGCAGCTGCCTGGTGGGCACGCAGAGGGTGTAGGTGGTGGAGATACGAGCAAGCTCAGCGAAACATCACCGTGACAAACTGATGATGGTACTCCCCGCTCGTGCTGCTAGCCACCAGGCTGCTTGTTTGCTTTCAGGGCTTGTGGCTCGTCGCAACGCACTGCTTGCTTACACGCACAGACACATACGCGCAAGGAATGGAATGCAGAGAGTTGTCAGTGTCAGGCTACACCTGAAGAGGCGTCATAGGACACTGCCCGCCCTAAGGGCCACCCCCTCTCCCCTCACTATCCCTAACACACGCACCGAAAACAAAGGCCATGCCGAGTATCACAGCCCCTTGCAGAACAATGCAGCAGGCCTCATCCACCCGCACCAGTTGCTTGCAGGGAGACTGCCCCACCATGCAGCGGAGCTGGAGGGCAGTTGCTGCAATTGTTGCAGTAGCATCAAGCTCGACAGGGAGCTGAGGGCCCTCTAGGCATACATGAGGAAGCTGGGCATGCGTGATTGCACCGAACCAAGGCAGTCAATGCACGTATAGATAGGAAAAGAGCGAAGGCTGCCACAGAGCCCTAGAGGGGGCAAAGCAGCTCTAATGGGGCGGCCACAGGCCCACCCCTCAGGTATCTCGCCACAATGCATAATCCTTAGCACGCTTGCATGCTTAGAACAAGGCAAGGATGGGGCTGGGACATTCTAGATTGCATGTCGTGGCTAGAAACACATCCCTGGGCGCCATCTCGTGCTTCGATATGATCACATTAAAGAATTGGAAGACGTTTCAGTGGTGACGCAGACAAAGGCCCGGAGCACTGCATGTCACACTGAAGCTGCCAGTCCCCCTGCCTTCACCCAGGCCCCACACGCCCACCCTGAACAGCAGCCCACTGAGTGCAGTGCACTGCCCCACTGCCACCGCTGCTGCTGCCCTATTCCCAGTCGCTTTGGCCCCCCTCCCCTTCCCTCTCCCCCTCCTGCTCAGCTGCCGCCACCTCCTGGGTGTCCACCGTGTACAGCCTGACCTGCAGCAGCCAGCGTGGGCACCAGACCGTGGTGTGGCTAGCAATGGCCCTGAATGGCCAGCTCGGTGCAAAGGGCCCCGGCGAAGGGTTAGCCAGCAGGCAAGGTACTGTGCCCAAGGTATTGTGTGAGGGGGGTCAGAGGGTGAGAGGGAGTGAGAGGGGGGGTCAGGAGTGGGGGCTGACACCCACCAGGGAATCGCGGCCGCCCACCACAAACAGTGTCTCGCACCCAATGTCGCAGCCATGCTGAGCGCAGCCCTGCAGCGACACCAGCTGACACTGCCCAGCACCTGCCTCAGCCCTTGGCGCCCCGCCTCCCTCCCTCCCTGCTGCCGGTGCCTGGCTTCCTGCAGCGCCGTTGTCCGCCCCTGGTGCTCCAGGCCTCCTGCCACCCTGAGACCCCCTGGCCTGGCTGGGCCCAGCAGGGGGCGAGGGGGGCCGGGGGCCGCGCAGGCGCATGGTGGCCAGCTGGTGCTGACCGGGGTCCAGGGAGGGCACGAACACCAGGGAGGGGCGCAGGGCGGCGGGGCGGTCAGGCCAGCCTGCGCAGCATGGCCAGGCACGCAGGTCCAACAACCTGGCAGGGACACCAGGCAGTGCAGGCTGAGCAGCAGCTGTGCTGCATGCTGCTGACCTCCTATGCCGAGCCATGCTGTGCCAAGGCTCCAGCTGCCTGTTTCTAAAGTGTGGGGGAAGAAGAAGGGGCAGAGCAGTCCCGCCCCGCCCCCCTGCAGCCTGCGGCGCCTCCCACCTGTCCCGGCCTGCCCCCTGCCAGGGCTCCACACTCTCACACTCGCGTCCTCACTGGCACTCAGCCCTCGCCCCTCAGCTGACAGCGCCACACTGAACACCTGGCTGCTGTGGCCCGCACCCACTGCCATCAGGGGCGAGCGGGGCCAGCCCGGCTGCAGGGGGGTGGGCTCCAGCACATCCCTCCTCAGCCCGCTGCTGGCGCTGCTGTGAGGGCGGCTGTGTTGCAGCTCAGCAGGCGCAGCGGCTGGGGGCCTGAGGTGCGACAGGTCCGGGTCCTCCAGGCCGGCTGCCAGGCCTGACAGCTCCCAGCGCTTCACTAGCGCGTCAGAGCCTCCTGCACCGGGACCAAGGGCAGAGGCAGGCAGCGGCCAGGCAGTGGCAGGCAGTGATGACTGGTGGGAGGGTAGCAAGGGCACGCCCCGAGGCTACTCTCCTCCCTTAATGCACGCCCGACGGAGAGGGCGTAGTCTTTCTTTCTTTCTTTCTTTCAGGCAGTGATGAGGGGGGTACAACAGGGCAGGCAGAGCAGCAGGGGACAACACCACCACAGGCAGCGCAGCAGGGGAGGAGGGACAGCGGGGGTGGCTGACGGTCGCCCCACCCATCTAATGCCAGAGGGCTGGCTGGGGCACGGGGGCGGCAGCAGTGCGGGAACGAAGGGTGGGAGTGGGCGAGGGGAGGGGTGCCCCTACCCCCACCTGAAAGCAGCTGGCCCTGCGGATTGAGCGCCAGGCAGAAGACGCTGCCCTCGGGGTCGTGGGCTGTGAGGCGCGACAGCTTGGCAGCGGCCCGCAGGTCGTAGAGGTGCAGGCGGCCAAACTCCCCGCTGGCCTGCAGCAGCGGCCATCAGGTGACCCCCGGCCAGCCCTGCTCTGCACCAGGGCAGGGCTGCCCGCCTCACAGCACCTGGTCAGGGGTTTAGGGAGTCAGGGTCTCACCTCAACTCACTGTCACTGTCACTCACTGCCCATCAGCGGTGACCAGCTCGGGTGTCACATGTCACATGTGTGATCAGCGGTGACCAGCTAGGGGCTCTGCCTCAGTCTACAAGGTCTGGCAAGGTCTGGCTCACTCGCAGCGCAGCAGCCACCAGGTGGGGCTAGAGTAGGCTGGCCTGCGGCCCTGCCGACCCCTCCCCCCCTCACCACCACCAGCTGGTCCAGGCAGCGGGCACAGTAGGCTGCATGGCCAGAGCTCCGCAGCCTGGCCGCCCGGCCCCTCCCCCGCTCCTCAGCTGCGCCCAGGCCCCCCCCCTGTGTGCAGTCCGCTGCTGAGCTGGGTTGCTGGGGGTAGCGCGTGCCTGCACACTCCACCAGGCGCAGGCTGTGGATGCAGGCTGGGGGGCAGCGGGTCCCCGCCTCAGTGGGAACCCTAACCCTAACCCTAACCCCCCAGGGGTGAAACACTGACCTTACCCCCTACCCCCCTACCCCTCTACCCCCCTACCTCCCTAACCCCCCCACCCCTATCTCTACCCCTCCCCCTACCCCCAGCAGCCCCCCCCTCCCTGGACAGCTGCCCCCCTGCCCCCTGACTGACCCGCAGGGCCCTGGATGTCCAGGCTGACCACCTGGCGCCCGCAGCGCAGGTCCCACAGCGCCAGCGCCCCCCTCATGCTGCTGCTCAACACCTGCTGCTCACCAGGCAGCAGCTGCACAGCAACACACGCTGGGGCGGAGGTCAGGGCAGAAGGGCTCACAGCGCCAAGCCTGGAGGGCGCTGCCTGACAGCAGCAGATGACCTGGGAGGCAGGATGGGTCATCCCCCCAGCGTCACAGGGGCTGCTGTCCCGCTGCTGCCTACCCTGCCCCTGCCCCTGCCCCTGCCCCTGCCCCTGCCCCTGCCCCTGCCCCTGCCCCTGCCGCTGCCCCTGCCGCTGCCCCTGCCCCTGCCCCTGCCGCTGCCCCTGCCGCTGCCCCTGCCGCTGCCGCTGCCCCTGCCCCTGCCCCTGCCCCTGCCCCTGCCCCTGCCCCTGCCGCTGCCCCTGCCGCTGCCGTTGCCGCTGCCCCTGCCCCTGCCCCTGCCCCTGCCCCTGCCCCTGCCCCTGCCCCTGCCCCTGCCCCTGCCCCTGCCCCTGCCCCTGCCCCTGCCCCTGCCCCTGCCCCTGCCGCTGCCGCTGCCGCTGCCGCTGCCGCTGCCGCTGCCGCTGCCGCTGCCGCTGCCGCTGCCGCTGCCGCTGCCGCTGCCGCTGCCGCTGCCGCTGCCGCTGCCGCTGCCGCTGCCGCTGCCGCTGCCCCTGCCCCTGCCCCTGCCCCTGCCCCTGCCCCTGCCCCTGCCCCTGCCCCTGCCCCTGCCCCTGCCCCTGCCCCTGCCCCTGCCCCTGCCCCTGCCCCTGCCCTGCCCCTGCCCCTGCCCCTGCCCCTGCCCCTGCCCCTGCCGCTGCCGCTGCCGCTGCCGCTGCCCCTGCCGCTGCCGCTGCCGCTGCCGCTGCCGCTGCCGCTGCCGCTGCCGCTGCCGCTGCCGCTGCCGCTGCCGCTGCCGCTGCCGCTGCCGCTGCCGCTGCCGCTGCCGCTGCCGCTGCCGCTGCCGCTGCCGCTGCCGCTGCCGCTGCCGCTGCCGCTGCCGCTGCCGCTGCCGCTGCCGCTGCCGCTGCCGCTGCCCCTGCCCCTGCCCCTGCCCCTGCCCCTGCCCCTGCCCCTGCCCCTGCCCCTGCCCCTGCCCCTGCCCCTGCCCCTGCCCCTGCCCCTGCCCCTGCCCCTGCCCCTGCCCCTGCCCCTGCCCCTGCCCCTGCCCCTGCCCCTGCCCCTGCCCCTGCCCCTGCCCCTGCCCCTGCCCCTGCCCCTGCCCCTGCCCCTGCCCCTGCCCCTGCCCCTGCCCCTGCCCCTGCCCCTGCCCCTGCCCCTGCCCCTGCCCCTGCCCCTGCCCCTGCCCCAGCCGCACCCCTGCCCCTGCCCCCAGACCTGCACGCTGGTGAAGGTGTCGGCGCTGAGGGCCTGTGCGGGGACCTGGCCCAGCTCCTGCTGCAGCCGGCCTGCAGGGGCACCGCGGGGTGACCCTGAGGAGGCCATGAGGGGGCCATGAGGGGGCCAGGCCTACTCAGCACTGGGGGCTCAACACGGGCAGATGAGAGGTCCAGGAGGAGCTGTGGGTCTTGCTGCTGCCACACTTCTCAGGGTGTGACCTCTGGCCCTAGCCCCAGCCCTGGCCGCACCTTGAGCCATGTCCCAGACCATGAGCCGCGAGTCCATCCCCCCTGACAGCACTCGCGCCTCACTGGCGTCCAGGCTCCACACGCCCGCCTGGTGACCCCGCAGCACCGCATCAGCCTGCCCGTCACGGCCCCTGGCGCCAGGGGGGGCCAGGCAGCGCCCGGGGCCATGTCAGCAGCAGGGGGGCAGGGGAAGGGGGAGGCGCACAATGTCAGGGCAAGGGCCAGGCGCAGCTCCAATGCCAGGGTGGTGCACAGCTCCAGCCTGCTCCTAGGTGCAGGGGGCAGGGCAGCGGCTGCGGGGGGCTCACCACAGCATGACCAGGTGGTCGGCCCCGCCGCTGACAACTCGGCCCGAGTGTGGCGTCAGCTTGACTGCGTTGACCCATGCCCTGCAGCCAGGCGGCTCTTAAGGGGGGTGGGTGGGTGGGTGCAGGGGGGGAGGGTGAGCCCCCTGCAGCAACAGCTAGGCGGCCAAGCCCTGTCTGCAGGGGCTAGGGGAGGCTGAGGGGCAGAAGCTCCCACCCCCTGCAGTGGGCCTGGCCCTTACCCCCCTAAGCCAGCCAGGGTGCAGGCTCAGCTCACCTGTGGCCTTCCATGACGGCACAGCTCCAGCGCTGCCCTGACTCCCAGCGCTGCTCCACCCCCACCTTCCACCTGCAGCCAGCATAAGGGGCGGCGGGGGCTTGGGACCCCCCTCATGGCCCCCCTGCTCCCCTGTCCCCTCACGCCCCCGTAACCCCTGACTGCCCCCCTTGCTGAGGCGGCAAGGCAGCAGTGCTCCAGGCCAAAGTCTGAGGAGGGGGAATTCAGAGCGTTGGGAGGTGGTGGGCGGCATGACCTGCTGCCCCGACCCATGACCTACTGTTTGTCATGCCACTTCTAGGCTATAGCCCTACTACAGGGGTCAGGCATTAGTACGTCAAAGGCGCCCATGCCATGTGCATGGAAACGCAACTCCACACAGCAAAACACCGCCCCCATGCAGTGGTCCCTAGTGGCCTCCGGTAGTGGTCCCTAGTGAGGGAGCAGGTGCTGTCACAGGCCAGCCAGGGCAGCCCTGGAAGTCAGCTGTAGTCAGCTGTGGGCGTGAAAACCAATCTGAGAGAGTCGGCTGTAGTCAGCTGTAGGCGCAAGGAGTGACTGGACGTGGTGGCGCCACCAGCCGGGTCAGCTGAGCAGTGCAGGCCCAGGCACTGAGAGTGGGTGCACCGCTCAGCATGGCTGGAGGGCTAGTCCCGGCAGCTGGTCCTGCAGCAAGGTCCCGGCAGCTGGTCCTGGCTTGCTGCGCCCCGCCTACAGCCTACAGCCTAGCAGTGTGTTGGGCGGGCTGTCACTCAGTGCCCCAGGCCAACCCCACCAGCAGCCAGCCAGGCAGGCAGGCAGGCAGGCAATTGAAGCAGCAGGCTGACAACAAGGAACCAGAACATGCAGGCCAGCCAAGCCGACGCCAAGGACCGGGCATGCGAAGCAAACAGTGTAGACGCGGCGCACTTCAGCCCCCAGCTGCAGCCGCAGAACAACTAGCATTGAAGCAAGGAGCTGCAGCTAGCTGGAGCTGGAGCCTGAACAGCCAGCCCTGCCTGCTGAGGGCTGGCAGAAAACAATGGCTGGAGAACACGCTGTTGTGAAGCAGCCTCCCCTCCAATCATATCCACTAAGTCAGGAGGCAAGGCACAGAGAGGATGTGCCCAGGGCCCCCCTGCCTGCCCCCTGCCTGCCTGCCTGCCTGCCTGCCCCCTGCCTGCCTGATGGACCTGGCAGTGCTGTGCCGCAGCGCCTCAATCAGGCTGGCCCACCTGAACAGCTCGCGCCAGTGAGCTCCAGTGCTGGGGCAAGCAGCGGGATGTGCAGTAGGGGTGGGGCAGGGCTGGCCTTGGCCTGTGGAGGTGCTGTCACCAGGGGCTGGGGGGGGAGGGGGGGCGGGGGGGAGCAGCAGTGGCGGGTCAACTTGCATGGCGCTGTGTCCAGGCTGAATGGCTGCTGCGCATGTTGCGTGTGGTGTAGGCAGGCAGGCAGGGCTGGACGGGGCTGCACAGGGACTGGCGCTGAGTGCAGCCTGCCAGCCATGGTGGCTGCTGCGGCTGTGAGGGAAGCTGCGCAGGTACAGCTGCTGCCAGAGGCTGGGGTGAGAGATGATACTGCGCCAATGCCTGTTGACCTGCACACAGCACACGGGATAGCACGCTTCCATCAGGGCGACCAGACCTGGTTGAAGCGAGCGCACAAACCCCCTTCTCTGGGCTGCGGCTGGTGAGAGTTTCCCCCCTTTGCTCCGCACCCCTGTAGGTCACTCACGCATGAGGCTTGAGCAAGTCCTGTGTGGCTGTCCACAAAACCGAAAACCTGCGAGGAACAGAGTTCGACTGTGCAACGAGCAGGTGTGCCGCGGTCGCGGCTTCACCTACGCGCCCCAACAGATCGTCGCTCAAGTGGCTCGTGTAATCAACTCCACGCCCGCCATCGTCCATGCCTACCCCTGCACGGCCCAGCTCCTCAGGGTTGAGGGCGGTAGGAGCTGGTAGGATGTGGTGATCAGGGTTTGCAGCGTGGCGCAGCCCACAAACCACAACCTCATGCCGGTAAGTCCAATATCCTAGGACATGTGTATAATCCTTTTTGACATGTGGTTGTTCTTTAACTGGTGCACTGGTTCCCGCACTCTCACGGTCATGTCGCACTGGCGCTGCCACGAAGCACTTTGTGCTGGCCTCAGCTTGGGGAAGTTATCAGGGTTTGCAGGCTTGCCAACATCCAGCTTCAGCACCCCAGCATCACCCCCCTGGCCGCTGCCATGGGACCTGCCCTGGATGCCTACAAAGCTGGGCTGGGGTGGGACAAGCCTGACTTTGGTGCTGGTGTTGCCTTGGAGGGGACCAGAGGAGGGTGAGGCTGGTGGTGCCGCCCTGCCATGGCATTGTGTGGCTCTGTCTGTGATTGAGACCTCTTGCCAAGGGCATTGGCTCTCAGGTGTGGGCCAGGGGCAGCGTGGGCCTCATTGTGTGGTTGTGGCCCCTGGCAAGCAGTACAAGCTGGTCAATGACCGGCGAGGCAGAGGTTGCACTGGGCAGCAACATACCGGAGGGGCATTGATGGCTGGCGCGCAACCACCCATAGGGCCTAGTAGCTAAACAGGCTAGATCAAGCCTTGTAAGCATGAAGCTGCTGACTAATGCGAAGCCCAGTGGTCCTGATTGTGAACGTGCCACCGATGTTGAGGTTGTAGTTGTAGTCATGAAGAATGCGCCTGATCACCTACAGGTCAACCCCTCAACATGTCTTGCATAGATGTCTTGGCATGAGTGTGTGGCGATCCTGACATCAGCATGGCGAATTGTGCGGCAGTAGAAACATCATGCGACTGCCTCCCGCTGAGCCCGCGCCCGTCCCCGCTCTAGCGGAGCCTTTGGCCTCTGGGCCACAGCTGTTTAAGCATGGCATTCTTCAGGTACGACGACCTGCACGGCACAGTCTTCGGCTCACTGCAAGCTTAGCAGCACGGCATGGTCGGCGCGCAGGCGTGTTATCGACCACCTGCTGAACCAGGTCCTCGTGGAGGGCTTGGCCAACAAGTGCGTTGTGTCAGCCATGCAAGTCAGCAGGCCAGCTGCGACAGCTTACTTTGCCTGGCCTCCCTGATGACGTCTCACGCAACTTCGCCACCTGTGCAGTCGCACATTTCAACGGTTTGCTGTGTGGTCACATACCAAGTACAAGGAACTCCATGAAAAGAGTGAGCGATAATGCACACAGCCCTTCCACTTCTCGTTGTCTTCCCTTCGTTAGCCTGGCAGTGTTGGCACGGCATGTACTCATGCAGCTCTCTCTGTGTGTACGATTGTCAATTTCATGTCAGCTGTCAAGGGCTTGTGGCAAATCCTACAAATGTGCGGCAGCCAGAGTGCTGATACTGTCAGGACCGGGAGGTCTCACTCTTGCTTACCCTCGTCACACCTGTCTTCGCTGTTCTTGTCTCTTGTCACCACCCTCTTGTTGGTGTGGTGCAGCCAAGGATGGAGGCCCAAGCCTGGATACCGTGACCAAAGCAGCAGAGGTTGGCAAGCAGTCCTGGGCCAAGGTCAGGGCTGCAGGGCAGCGCCGGCAGGCAACAGCAGTAGGCAGCAGTGTGTATGCAATGGTCCTGCATGGCCAGGTGCTGTTGAAGTGGCTCACCACGCTTGCCTGTGTCTCGCATTGCAGTGGCGCGCTGACTTCAGCGAGGAGATGAAGAAGATCCAGGACGAAATAGCACGGCAGAAGTCAGGAGGGCGGGGCACCTGACAGCCAGCAGCCACAGCCAGCTTGGTCGTACTTGCACAGGAGCAGTGGCTGAGCAGCTGGCCTGATGGCATGTGCTGCTGGCGGCAGGCACGGCACTGTCCTGGCATGCAGCCCAGCAGGCTGTGGGAGCACTGCTGGGCTTGGGGCCGGCAGCAGGGAGCAGTGATGATGAGATGTCTGCCTGGCCTGTCTCTTACCATGACACCACACTCACCTTGTGTGGGCTGTCGCGACAGGCTGGGCCCAGCGCCAGCCAGGGTTCAGCTGCAGCAGTCATGTGAGATGTCAGGGAGGGGCTGTCAATCTCTCCTTTGGGGTTCTTGGGTCACCCCACTCAAGTGTCGGCAAGGGTTCTCACTTGCTTTGGGGTGGTGCTATCAGAACACGGTGTCCTGCAACAGTGTGTTGTAGGTAGGTGGGCAGTGCTGTATAGAGTCTACAGGGGTTGGCCCTGACTGCAGCCAGTCAGCCATAGTGGCTGCTGTGGCGAAGGGGCCTGGGGGCGCGCTGATGTCATGCTTTGGAGTGGCTATTCCAACATCATGACATGGTGCTGGAAACGGTGAAACGATGGTGTGATGTAAGATGAACGACGAGATAGTGGCACAGATGTGGTAAGATGTGGAAATGCATGATGTTTTGGCAACTTGGCTACAGGTTCCATGGGCATGTCGGTCACTGTGCAGGCACGCTTCTACACTTTCATGCATTCAGCTGTATGCTGTATTGTCAGGTCGCTACAAGCGCCACCATCTCTCCATGTTTACAAATGTTAGTTGCCATGCATGGTTTGTGTTGGAGCGCCACTATCCAACACACACAATTCAACAGTTGAGTGCGTGCTCAATTGATCCGCTTGCCTCGCTGTTACTGCGCACAGTCCGCGCTCGTGCACAAATACACTTTTGACAGTTGCGGAGCGCGGGTTGCCACCTTCCATTGGTTCAATGCTTCCAGGATGAGGCTAAGCTAACATCACATAGCGGCTACGAGACACTTGGCTTTCTCGCCATGTGCCGGAGCGCGGGGCGGGCTCTGTTTTTGTTGAGCAGTGTGCTAGTACTCTTTCATCCTTGCATGGCGCACGCGCGAGAGATCCTGTCCCCGGCGCCAGGTATAAGCATCGCCGGCGCCCACCGGCGCTTGCACGCGTTCGGCGACCTCACGAGCACTGCCACATGGTAGGCCTGGTGGTGGGCGCGGCAAGCTTGCTCGCAATGGCGCATGCCAGCTTCATTTCTCTGGCGGCCGCAGGTTCGGCCCTGGTGGCATCCGGGCCAAAACTACTGCCAAGGTCAGCAGAGCCTCCGCCACAACCCCACCTGGCGGCCCCGGTGCAGGCGGGGCTACCCAAGGGGTGGTTGGAGGAAGCGCGGGAGGGGGAGGGGGGACTGCACCCCAGGAGCGGTTGGCTAGCCAGACAGCGCCCGTCAACATTGTGGTGCTGATCACACAGTCAGGCGCTCAGACCAGCAACATCAGCACAGCTTCGGCCAGGAATGGCAGCAGTGTGGCCACTGGCAGCGGGGGCAGCACACGTATGTGGCAGTCCCTGGCAGCAGGCGTGCAGGGCGCTGAGCTGTCGGCTGCACCCAGCAGACAGGGTCAGCCCTCCCCTAGCCAGGCTGCTCATGCAGCTGAGCTGCCCAGCCCCCCCCCTAGCTCTGCCATGGAGGCTGCTCAGGCACTGGTTCAGCTGGTCAGGGCGGCAGCAGCGCACAGCGGCAGCGGAGCCCTGAGCCCTGCAGCTGTGAACGAGGCCGCTGCAGCCATTCTGCTGGTTGCTGCGGCTGCAGCCCCGCCTGAAGCCCCGCCCAATGCCACCCGTGCAGCCGCCCCTGGCACAGGCACCGGGCCTGCAGCTGCCCCTAAGCTGGCCCCCCACCTCTCAAAGTTGCCCGCTCCCACCAACACTGAAGCGCAAGCTATCAGGGTAGGGGGCAGCCCGGCACGCGCCTCAGATCCTGCAGTTGCAGCAGTCGATGCTGAGGACAGCAGCAAGCCCACCCCGCTGGCCGCCACTGCCTCTGCGCTGGGCAGTGAGGTGGGCTGGGCTGCAGCAAGCAGCAGCGGTTGTGTGGAGGGCCTAGGTGATGGTTGTGGCCCTGGGCCAGTGGGGGAGGGGCTGGCGGGGCTGGCGGCCGTGCTGTCAGCAGCCGTGTCGGGGGCACTGGGGCAGCATACCACCCTGCAGCTCATCCCACTGCTGCTGCCCCCGGGCCCTGACACGGCAGCGGGCAGCCAGATGGACGTGCTGGTCATGGCAGCAGCCAGTGGCGCCCCGGCTACCCAGGCAGCTGCCAGCAGTGGCAGGGCACAGGGCGTGTCGCTGCATGTAGCGGTGCAGCCGGTGCTGGGTCTGGCTAACCCTGACCTGGTCAAACAGCTGCTGGTCCAGGCTGCCGGCAACGGCACTGCAGCCTACCTGGCGTTGGCCCCCCTGCTGCTCACCCCTGACGCTGAGCAGCAGCAGGCGGGGGGGCACGGGGGGGCGGAGCAGCAAGAGGGTACATGGGCCAGCAGGGGGAGCCACACTACCGGTGCAGTACCTGCCATGAGCACCACCACAACCAGCAGCAGCAGGCAGAGCCAGGCACAGCTGCAGTCAGCCAGCAGGATGGCTGGCTCAAGGGACTCAGGGGGGGGCGCTGGCTCGTCCTCCTGCCAGCAGACCCAGACCCGCATGGCTGCGGCTGTGCATGGAGCGCAACGGGACAGCTGGCTCTCAGCCCCGCTGACGGCCTCCAGCACCAGGTGACCCTGACCGCATGCTGCCTGCTCGCCACCAATACACCTCGTTGACCATGCCTGCGCCTGCTCCGCCTAGTCCGGTCCAGCGCTGACTGGTGCCCCTGATGTGCCGCGACATTGCGACCCTACCAAGCCGAGTCAAGATGTCCCCTAACGAGTGTGTGTGGGTGTGTTGCCGTAGGTGCGAGTACCGGATGGCCGCCCAGGGCGCTGGCTAATGCAGAATGGGCTTCGTTTGCCCATGTGGCTTGTTTGGCTACCCCCGGCGACTAGTAGTCGCTGCACCACGCATTTTCCATACAAAAACCGTGATGCCGAAGACCTTTGGCGCAGATCCATCACCTAGCAGACCGAACACTTGCTTCTTTCATGGGAGAACATGCCAGTGTGTCGCTATGCCTAGGGCAGAGTTGACCTGTACCGTACTGTACGTGCCTTATGTGGGTAGTCAAACTTCAGGGCCCATTGCTACTCCATTCTTGTGTAACTGTGTAAGCCAAGTACATAGCTGTGTGCGATTCTTCAAAACCTAGCTGCTATGTTGGCTGCTTTGTAACTTGCAACTCACAGCTACTTACGACTAGCAGCTTACAACTTACAACTGAAAGCTACTTGCTACAACTTGCTACAAGTACTACATGCTACAAGTACAACTTGCTACAGCTACAACTTGCTACAACTTGCTACAACTTGCTACAAGCCACTAGGTACATCACACAACTAGCAGCTTACAACTACTTGCAACTGGCAGCTTACAACTTACAACTATGTCGACTGTTATGTTGACTGTTATGCTATGCTGCATGCTATGACAACTATGTTGAAGCAGTGTGCAACCCTTTACATCAACCCTTCACTGTGCCCTTCTAGGAGTGGTCTTGCGCAGTGACAGGCCCTGCCGCCGCATGAACCCCTGGCGCCATTTCTTGCCAGGGGCCTTCCTCAGGATGTCCCAACATGGGGTTGGTAATCTTCATGCAAGTACTCGCTACATCGTGCACCGATTTCGGTAGCGTTTGTTGCATTGGCACCTGCGAATTACTCCGCTTCTACTGGCAAGCGGCGAGTTAATCCTTGCATCAGAGCCCATGCCGGCGCAAGCGAGCGCGGACACACCTCAGCTGCTCACTATCGGTTGTTCTAGTGGTGAGTAGCGGCACCAATGAGCGAACAGCGCCTGCTATTGAGCCGGAAGTACAATCACATTTCAACCCGCCAGGCTCGCTCCGCGAGCCTCTTATTGGTGCAGGCGGTGTTGGAGGGCCATCGTTGGGCAAGTTACTAATCGACATTGTTGCATACGCGGGAAACGTGCGTCTCTCTCTCAGGAATGGAGACCCCCATCCACAAAATGGCATGTTGTGAGCTGACCACTGTGACTCTCCAGACTTTCGATTAGTAACTCTGTTCCTTACTCAACGTCACAGCTGCTGGAGAAGAAAGCATGGCAATTAGATGATCAGGACTGCTCCAAATGACATTGGCGTGACCCAACTTTGCCTGCAGGAATGACTAGCCCACTCCGACCGCCCGGACCGTGCCCCCTTGCACCCCTTGCACGCCCTTGCACCCCCACCCCCTCCCCAGCCCAGCATAGCCTTCCTACCTCCTCCTACCCCCTCCCAACCCCAGCCCCGCCTTCCCCCCCCAACCCCCCACCCAACCCCTCCCAACCCCAGCCCCGCCCTCCCCCAACCCCCCCAACCCCCTCCCAGCCCCATCACTGCCCTCCCATTCCCCCTAACCCCTCCCAACCCCGGCCCCTCCCTCCCCCCCCCCCCACCACCCCCTCCCAGCCCCGCCCCCCCCCCCCACCCCCACCCCCTCCCAACCCCAGCCCCGCCCTCCCACCCCCCTCCCCCCCTCCCTCCCTCCTTCCCTCCCTTCTCATCCCTAGCAACCCCTGCCCACCCCCATGGGGCGCAGCCTGCGGCGTGGTCAGCTCCAAGCCCTGGTAAACTCACCAAGAGCTGGTTATCTGCACTGCCCTAACGGCCTCAAAGCTATAGCAAGGAGGGCTAACGACATTGCCCAGGAGGTGCAGGCCGAGAATGAGATGCTGATGACTGAGGTGCTGGCTTGTTTTGATTACCAGGGGTCGGTTTCCGTTCATTTCCAGCCATTTTTTGAAGGGGCCCCGAGGGCTGGGCTTGTTTTGACTGCGGCGACTGTCCCGGACTGTTTGCAGATGCTACTGGGCCACGTCGGTCGCGGCGGTCGGTCGCGGCGAGGCCCGCATGAGCAAAACTGGCATGAATTTGAATGTCAAGATTTGAGCCGCCATAGCACCCAGCACACTGCACGGTATTTAATGTTACAAGCTGCACCGCATAGCTGACAGAGTCCTCTATCCAGGGATGTGCGAATCATAAATAGAAACCACGTGGCTGAGACGCGGCGTCGTTTTGATTACCAGGGGTCGGTTTCCGTTCATTTCCAGCCATTTTTTGAAAGTTGGGGTCGCCTGAGCCTTCCCCTTGAAGGGGTCCGCTTTGCCCTTGCGTCTCGAGACTCGCAGCCTTGTCCTCACGGCTGCAAGCAATGCTGCCTTGGTGACCCCCACATTCCGCTGCTGGCCCCTCACTACTAAGTCCCGCAGCTGCTCCTCTTCCACAGCTGACAAAACTGGTGGGCGCCCACGTTTTGCAATCACCCCACCCCGCTGAATGACTCTGTAGAAGGTGGCATATGGAACGCCATGTTCTCGGGCCACAGCTGCCATGGAAGGCTGTGGCTGGCCCCTCTTGACCTTCAAGTAAGCATCAGCAGCTGCCACGAGCCTTCTGGCCCTCTCGCCTGCGCTGTCTACAGCCAAGCTGGACTGCCGAGAAGCACCAGTGGTCGGTTTAGCCATAGGGGCTAGTGGTGTGCGGTGGGACCTGGGCACATGATGCCGAAAATCAACACGAGAGCTAAGAGATAAACAGTTTCAACGCGAGGTCGCGGCCAAAGGGTAGCAGGGCGACCAAAGCGCACTAAACTAGGTACCCACCAAGGTGTCTAGAAGGGCCGCGCTTGCACGGGTAACCCGTCGCGCTGGTGCGCCCGGGACCTCCTACAGCCCGAATGGTTCGAACGGGCACAACTCTCAGCCGACACCCCGCGATGATTCAGCCCAAACCGACTCACACCTGCTCATAACTTCACAGCGAGCTCATCATTGTAAAGGCTATTGCTAGTGTGCCTGATGCGCACTTCAGCGTGGAGATCTACTGCTGGGGCTGTGCTGCTACTGGCTTGCCCTGAGAAGCTACAGGCTGACCTCAGGCACCCAAGTTGGGCAGTCCAGCTCATACATGCCTGGTGACACAGGAACATGGCAGAAACTATACCCACCTGCACACACATGGATTGGGACTGTGCATGAGCTGCCAATGGACTGCCAACGTACGGCAATGGTCAGCATGGCCACTTACAAATGTCGGCGGCAATGGTCGGCGGCATAGCCACTTATAAATGTAATTTTCTGCTAGTGTGCTACACACTTCAGTTCAGCCATTCTTGTGTGTGTGCTTGTAGCTAAAGCCGCCCTTGTAGCTCCAAACTACAATTTCCCAAACGCAAGGCCGCGGCCAATAACCTCCAACAAGCGTGTGTGAAAGGAGGTGTGCGCATCCGGCGACCAACGACACATCACCGTTGTTCCCGGTTGCTGACACTCTGTTTGGGTTCCTGTGGTTGGTGAACGCGTTGAAGCCGCCAACCTGGTATGGTATGTTGCTCGACAAAGCTAGCTGGCAGTTTTGTAGCTCTCTCGGGCAGCTGCCTGAATTAGATCCTTCAGGACCCTTGCTTGCGCACCCAGCTACAGAGAGCGTTGCATCAGTCCCAGACCTCTGTGAGGGGGAGCGGGAGGGCGGCCAAGAAGGCTAGCAATGAGCATTCTTCAGTCCTCCCTCTGGCCTACAGTGCTTGCTGCCTGACAACACACACCCAGTGACAAACCAGCACTGATGGTTGACCAATGCCCAGTGCAGTGACTCAAATAAGCCGAATGTCACGCACCTGTGCCGCCCTGCCCCACAACGCAAAGCAGCCACGTTTGCCCAATGTTGCAGTAAGGCCAAAGGCAACAATAAAGGCACCAAGAGCAACATCGCCAGACAGGTCGCCGCACCCAGCCCAGCACGTCATGCAGTGCACCAGTGCAGCAGGCCACACACGTCCTGGATGATGTCAGGAAGCGCTTGCTTTGCAGCAGCATCTGCCACTGCCAGCCTGCTGCCCCACCAGGCTGCCACCACCCTGTATGGTGTGGGGCAACACGGCAGGAGGCGTCAGGGCTGCCCCTGCCTGTCAGTAGCGTGACAGGGCGGCTGCCGTGCTGCTGTTCACTACATTACGTGCCGACTCCTTAAACACCTGCACACAGGGCAGCGGCAGGTAGCACGGCTGCATGCTGCACCCACCGCATACACAGCTTGCACTCACCACATGGCAGGGCCACCTGAGGGGCCATGTGCAGGCAAAACACCATGCGCAAGGCAGGAGCAGGGATGCGGGCAGTGCAGGCTGCAGCTGATGCTGACTCACATCACGCGCGTCACGTCCCTTGCTGGCTCCAGGGGCAGGCGACCTGCGCCAGCATCACCCCGCCACATCACCCTGTCAGTGTGGCACCGCAACCTAACCTACAGCTGCCAGCCCCCCTCACCCCCTCCCTCACTCCCTCGCCAACTGCTGCCATCAGGCAGGCGCAGCACCTCACCTGGAGCGTGAGCGGCGGCTGCGCTCCCTGTCCCTGCTGTCGCCCCGGCCTCGCTCTCGCTCCCGTCCCGACCCGCGATCATATCCCCGCTCCCTGTCACGTTCCCTGTCGGCACCACCCCGCTCGCCCCGGCCCCGCTCCCGCTCCCTGCCGCTGTCGCAGTCTCTGTCTGCAGGCCAGCGTGCCCGCTCCCTGTCATTGTCGCGCTCCCCTCGCTGCCCTGACCCGCTGACATCCCGCCGCTCCGCCTCACGCCCACTGCCCCGCTCATGGTAGCTGCTGCGTTCCTGGTAGCTGTCACGCCCAGAGGTGCTGCGGCCCCCTCGGTAGCCTGCAGGGGAGCGGTCCCGGGCCCTGTCAGTGTCGTATGACCTGCAGGCCAGAGGGCAGCAAGCCACAGGTGGTGCAAGGCAGGGTGGCGGCCAGAGGGTGCAGGGGAGGCTGTGGCTATCAGGCATGAGAGCGCCCAATGACCACTCTCTTGACATTGGCGTGCAGCTGCTGCCGGCCTCTACCTGGATTGTGGCGGCCTGTCCCCTCCTCCACGCGTGTCTGCCCTGCCAGCTCCGTTGCTGCCAGTGCCACCTCCCCTGCTGCCAGTGTTGAGCGCTGAGGCGTTGCGGTCTTCCTTGGCGCCTGAGCGGTTGGGGGCCCTCTGACCCATGGCCACTGACAGCGAGGCCTTCACTGAGGCGGGGCGCCGGTTGCCGTCGTCCACGCCCCGCCGGTCCCCGCCACCTGTGCCCGCATTGCCCTGCACACCACACAGCCACACAACCAGCTCGTATGACGATCCTCCTGGCCGCAAGTCTGCCACCCCTCTGCACCCCTCCACCCAGCCGCTCCTGTCCACTAGCAGCTGCACAGCGGGCTGTGCGACAGGGCAACGCTGGGGCTGGAAGAGCGCCTGGGACAGCTGCTGCTGGGTGCTGCACCCTGCTAGAGGTGGGAGAGGGGCAGGTGTGGCAGGGCAGGGCAGGCACCAGACCTGACTTGACCCCAGGAGCCAGGGCGCCACGGACCTTGGGCACGTGCGGCAGCTGCCTGCTCTTCAGCTCCTCCACAATGGCGTCCATGACTGTCTTGGGGATGCGTGGGAAGATGGTCTCAAAGTAGTACTGCAGCCAGGGGCCAGGGGCAGCTAAGGGCAGCGGCGCAGGGCAGCAGCAGGGCACGACCCCTGCTGCTGGGCTGGGGCGCAGGCAGCAGGACACCACAGTGTGGCTGGAGTTGCCCGGCCTGATAGCGCTAGCCTGCCAAGTAGGTATCATGGCAGCAGCAGCAGTAGCCTGATGGAATGTCACATGCTCTGGCCATGGGGCAGATCTGCTGGATGAGCTCATGGTGTAGGGAGATGGCATGACACATTGGGGGCATGGCACATGACAGGCTGGAGTGCCTGCTTGGAGCAATGCTTGCATGCATCAACCTGCAAAAGCAGCACAGCCGCCGCTGGACACGAGGCCAGCCCTGTGACCTCCCCTGCTCAGCTGTCTGCAGCCAGCAGGGCGGAGGAGCAGCAGGGCAGCAGGCAGAGCCTACGGCAGGCGCAGGAGGGACAGCAGGCACTGCCTGCGCACTGCACAGCACCAGGGCAGCCAGGCCAACGCCTGGGCGCCGCAACCGCACCTCCTGCTGCTGGCTGTGGCAGCAGCTCCAGGTGCACCCGGGGCCAGGCAGGGCGCGTGGCGCAGGGCCCTGGCAGGAGGGGCTGGGTCTGTGCAAGAACACCGCCGGCACGTGAGGCTGCGGCTGCCGGTAGGTCGCACCGTTGCGTTCCTCTTTCTTACCTGCTCCAGCAATATGTCACGCACAAAATCTCCCATCGTGATCTTCCTTCCGTCAGGGCTGGGTGCGAACTCCTGCAAGCAGTGCTCTGTTGTTCTTGTAACAAGCACACAGCCAGCATTAACCAGGCGCACAAACCCTCCCACCTCCTGGTCATCTGCGTAATTCTCACACCATTTCCAGATTAGCTTGGAGTCACACACATAGCGTAAGAAAAGGAACCCAACCTGCAGAGCAGTCGCTACATTGAGTGCTCATACATGCATGCATTGATGCAGAAGGCAGCCTGCCTGTCTCACCGCTCGGATGTATGGTGAGTCTTTGTGGTCAACCAGCTGCCTGACCTCCCCAACACTAAGACCCAAGCTGAACAGCCTGTACAGCAGGCAGAATGCCGTGGAGGGGCCTCGTGCATTGCCACTCATCCAGGGCTCCACGTGTTGGACATTTTGGTAGATTTCATCGACCACCTCGTCAGACCTGCATTCTCAGATGTAACCAGGTCTATGCACGGTCGCTGAACATTGGCTGACAACACCACGCACGTATGGAACTCCAGGCAGGTCTTGTTGTAATAGTCCGAACTCAGCACATTTTGCCGCAGAACCGATTCAAGGTTAAACGTGCTGCTGTTGCTGTAGGGAAATGGGTTCGTCATGCTGGGTGCTGCAGCGTGCGAAGGATGGCGCCACGAAACTGTGGCAGACCCCTCCTTCTGCTAGCTGTTTCCCGAGAAGGGTACTTAATGTTGTTTGCACCCACTTCGCAGCAACACTTGCTCTAGCATGGCTTGTTACCTTTACGATTGTGACTTTTACTTTATTTTCCGTCACCCCGATCCGGGCTGTTTGGATTTGACAACTACCAGCTTAGCCCTGCAGGCTAGCAAAGTAGGCATGTATGGGACAGCTCATACTACTCAACTCATCGCACAACTCGAGCATAAACCTCTGCATGTCCATGCCTAGATGCCTAGATCCTGGTGCTCTGAGCTGAGCTCTGCAATGCAGCATTGGGTTAAGGGCTTCAAACCTTTGCGGTGCATGCATCGCCATGTCATGGCTCCTTCACTGGTAGCGTGGACGCTACTGTCAGGAGTAGTGTGGGCTCAGACGGAGGACGTCATCCGCATCGCTTGGCCCTTGTGCAGCTGGTGTGTATCTCTTGCACTGCCTCAATCCTTAATCTACCTGACGCCACCGCTCCTGCTCAACACCCAAACCATGCTTGCCCAGTCTAATTTAGTTACGCCTATCCTCACTGAACGTTGCATGCACACATCGCGTAAGTGATGATGTGCATCTGCAGTCCTTGGCCTTGCATGAAGAAGCTAGTGTAGGTGCACCTCACCTTGTGGTAGTGTCGGCCGCGCTAGGGCCGCTCATGCAGGCCTGCCACCACTCCTATCACTGTTCCTGCCACGCACTGCAAATGGCATCAATGTTAGTGGGGTCGACATAGCACGAGGTGCAGCAGCGTGAGAGGGTGCAGATGTGCTGGGCAGCAGCTCCGCTGAGCCCTTGTGAGTCCTGCAGACCAAGACTTATGCCTTATGTGAACTAAGCTGCAATCTATATGTGTTGTTGCCATCAGGATGCCACGAGCTGCAGCCTCTAGGCCGTTCCAAAAGCACATAGACTTGAGCCAGTGGAGCTGCAAGGGCGGCTGACACAGCTCATGCTACACCATTGAGCCTGCCACTGAGCCCCTCACGTGCAGCAAGCACCTGTAAAGCCCAGCATGCATCTCTGTTCTGCCCTGGACAAGGCGTCAAGAGGTGGTTGGAAAGATGCACCCCGGTAGCCTGGCAACCCTCCACACCACACACACCCACCCATCTCCGATTTGAGGGTAGCAAGGGCCCTCTCCTCCCTGCATGCACGCCAGAAGGCGAGGGCATAGTTTTTCTTTCCCTGACTTTGTTGTGCAAATCATGCGCAGCAGCAAACAGAGTGGACATCACACTCTGCTCACCAACCACCAGGAGTGCCCCGCGATGTTGTACAAGCGGCTGCGAGGCCGGCCACCAAGGGCCCAGCAGCAGCAGCCTGACGCACAGCAGGGTGTGCCAGGGCTCCGCTCAGCTGCCAGCAGCTTGTGTCAGCGCATGTCAGCCAGGTCTAGGCTGCAGCACTGTCTGGCCGCCCACCCAAGGCCCAGCAGCAGCAGCAGCAGCAGCAGCAGCAGCAGCAGCAGCAGCAGCAGCAGCAGCAGGCTGGGCACAATAGTGTGTGCCCCCCCATTTGAGCTGTCATCAGCTTACATCTAGTGCATGTTTGTCATGCCAACAACAGACTACAGCCCTCTGGGGTCGGGCAATAGTGTAGGTGGTAAGCACTCATGCACCATGTCCATGTGCATGGGGTATACTCCACAGCCCCTTAACACCATTTGAGTAGTCCCACTATTGATCCCTAGTGGTCCGACTCAAGTGGAGGCCCTAGTGTGGGACGAGGGGGTTGCAGCTCTGTCAGGCAATATCTGCAATGTCAATGCACCCCTTCAGTCACAATGACGCCAGGCAAGTGGTCCGGCCACAGAGGAGGTGCGAGACGCTTAGACGCACTGTGGAAGGCGCACTGCACTCACACTAAACCCACCCCTAATGTGCATGTCCTACCAGGGCTGCTTTGCTTAGGCACCCCTTGGCGGTGTAGGTTCCAAGCTAGGTGCTGTCAGTGCAGCTAGCCAACACTGTTGGCAACAATTCCTCAAGTGCCACGGCTGCAACCCTGGTCGCCAGCAGGTGCAACAAGCACACTGCAGGCACCGACGAGTGGCGCTGGTGGGAATAAGGTAGGGGCTGTGCAATCATAGGAGGCCGTGCAGGCTGGCTCGCGAGGGCGAGGGCGGGAGCCGCTGCGGGTATTGGTCGTCGGTCACACGCACAAGCATGACTTCTGTCAGCTCCTGCTATTGGAACACGACTGCTTCCGAGCAGCGCGCCGGTACCTCTCGACGGCTTTCAGCGCGCGCTCCACTCTGCTGCTGCGACTTGCGACACGTGGCCTGTGACTCAATAGCCGAGATGTCCAACGAGCTTCATGTAAGTTGCTTAGGGAGCAGAATGCGCCATGGACTCAGTCTGGCTAGTGGTCGATGTGATACGAGGCGGAACGGGAGGCCGACCGCGCGGACAGCGCCGGGCGGTAGAGTAACACTCGCGACGCCGCGGCCTGATGCCAGCAGTGATAGTGGGAAGGGCCCTGGCTGGCAGGTGGATGACGGCGTCGCCTGCATTTCATTGCCTGCATGGCCCCTTCCTGCTGCACTACCTCACCACCATAGCCTGGCCTGGCACTGCATGGACCCTCCGCCACCACCTCAGACTCCCCCAGCATCCGCCCTGACCCTTGCATTGGTGGCAGCCGATGTCTGGGCTGCTTGCGCGCAGGTGGGGGACCGCGTGGCCTGGAACTGGGGCAGCTCGCATGTGGAGGGTCGTGTGGCTGAGATCAGCGAGGAGCGCATGGAGAAGCAGATCAAGGGCAAGACCATCGCGTGGTAGGCTGGGAGGCTGGCTGCTGGATGACGGCAGGGGCAGGGGGAGAGGGGGGGGGGGGCAATCTGGATATGGCAATGAGAGGGAATGAGAATGGGGTTAGGGGAGGTGGCTAGGGGCCCGTGGGACAGCTAGAGCTGCGTAGAGGCATCAGGTGATCAGGTGCTGCCACCTTGTCGCTGGCTAGAGCCAGAGCTCTGCAGGCCTGGCCTGCGCCTTCAGCCCTGGCCCCGGGCGCCTGGGTGCTGCCTCCAGGTTGAGGGAGCAGCAGGGCGCAGGGCAGGGCCTGGGGTGCCGGGGGTAGCCTGGCGTCCAGCCTGCTGCCTGGGGGTGCCTGGGGGTGCAGGCGCAACGGCACGCCGGACAACCCTGCCGTGTATGTGGAGAGGTCTGGGGCGAAGAACCCGACCCCCGTGGTGAAGGCGGCGTCAGAGCTGCATGTGCTGGACACGAATGAGGTGTGTGGGCAGCGGGGGCCGGGGAGTGCGAGGCAGTCTGCGCGCATTGAGCAGTGGGCACAGAGCATGGTGTCTGAGCAACAGCTGCACTGTGGGCTGGTGCAGCTGGTGCTCAGCATGAGTAACCAGCCTGACCTTGCTTGGCGCACCATCCAGCCCTGCTGCTGCTGCTGCTGCTGCTATGGATATCCGTGGCAGGACCCCCCCAGCACGGAGCATGTGGACACACAACGCCAGCGAAAGTTGCATGGGGGCAAGTCCGGGAAGGGGGAAGGCGAGGAGGCAGAGGAGGGTGCGGGCAGCAAGGCACAGGAGGAAGAAGAGGAGGAGGAAGAGGAGGACGAGGAGGAGGACAGGGAATAAGCAAATCGAACATCGCGTGGAACATCTAGATGGGGCGGTCCACCGCATTCATGCATTCAGTGTGCCCGACATGCATTGCACCATATTGACTCTATACGTTTAGCCTTTTCAATCAATTTGTTCACCTGTTGTCAACGTCCTGTATCAGCAACGCCATAAACAGTTCACCATGTGCCAGTTGACTTTGTGTATGTATATCATGTTGCTTTCACTTCAGATGTGTATTCCATGCTGTTGGTGTCAAGTCTGACGACATCATCCTGGTAGCTAGGCGAGAGCGTGAGACTAGCAGAAATCTGTTCTCCGGGCCTGATTACCTGATCACAGCCCTTGTCAAAGATGGGGCTACAGACGTTGGCATGAAACACATGCTCTGTGATGTGAGTCACAGCTCAATCGGTGCCTGGTGCACACTCCACTGTGCTGTAGGCTGCTGGGGCTGGTCTTTGCGTGCTCAGGCTCGCAGCTTGTTGGAACTCAGGCTAGGCCACCCAAGCCCTACCTCCTTAGTGTAACAACTACTACTACTCCTTGGCTAGGTCAGCAGCCGCTGCTCGGCCTGGCCACCAGCACAGCTCCCATGAGGGCTGTGGGGACCCCCCGACTGTTGGAGGTCAAGGACTTGGTTCCTGTCCACCCATCTGCCAAGGTCCCCAGGGGTGGCCTGCCTCACTCAGGGCCACCGCATGAGGCCCCGCACGTTCGCTGTGCTTTGACTGATGCAAACATTATGATTTGATTATGAACAGCCTCCATTGGAAACAAAGGCGCAGTGCCCGCCAGCAGTTTCAATACAGCGAGAGTGTCGACGAGCACAGATGTTGCGTTACATACACTGTCAGTGCACCAGCTTAACAGCGACATGTGACACTGCAACCTTAGTCAAACATTTCACCATTCACATGTCGCCATTCCCTACTCATAGAAGACTAATGGGCAAGATGACTTCCTCACAACACTCCCACTCAGCCCCAAATGTACCGACACCTGGCGCGGAAAGATGAGCAATATGCGCGATGTTGCGCTGAGATCACGGTGTTCGTCTTGGTCCGCAGATAGAATACATGACAGCCACCCGGTACTAGCGCGGCACCGACCCGCGGTAGCGGCGCTTCCGCCTCTAGCCTGCCGGTATCGGCGAGCTCTCGCCAGCCTTCACCTCCGTCTCTGCTTGCTTGTGCCTTCTTCCGCCTGCTGCCTGGCTGCCGGAGACAGGGCATGCAATGGCATGATGACGCCCTGCAGGCAGCCAGGCGTTCCAGGTGTGCATCAGGTGCTGTGACCAAGGTTCCCCGGCTGCCGGCAGCCAGGTGCTGAGCAGGACTCCAGCTGACCGTGAAGCTGGGCCCGACATCAGGTGCCTGGTCAGGGCACCTGCCAACATACAGCAACAGCTGCAACAGCACCAGTGAGTGTCCACACGCCGGTCACCTCTTGACGACACCACTGCAACACCCGAGCTAAGCTCGAGACAGCACCACAAGAGTGGTGCACCGCCTGTCGCCTGGGGTGCACAGTAGCTTCCGCCCAGCCACCAACTACCAACCCCCACCTGCTCCTCGCAATGCCGCACGAACGCGGCCCAGTCGTCGGAACCGGCCGCCAGTGTGTGCGAGCAGCCAACCACCACAAGACCGCGGCGCGGCCGTGTGATGGCCACATTCAGCCGCCGCGGATCCGCCACGAAACCGACACGACTGGCACGGTTACACCTGTTCGAACAAGGTGGCGTGCAGCACAAGGTGGCGTGCAGGGCGTCCTGGGCTCGTTCAGGATGACGGCTAGCCTCCCGCGGCATTTCATCAAGCACACCTCTCCTACCGGGTGACACTCGTCACACACCCCCACTCCCCGGCGCCGCGCGCACCGCGTCATAGCCATGCTCTCGCGTGACCACCGCCCTGATATATGCGCATATTCTCGCAAGCCTGCCTGTGCTGCACCTGCGCCTGTGTCTCCCCTGCTGCCCAGAGCTGCGCTCACCTGACAGTGGACAAGATGACCACGTCTGCCTCCCGGCCCTGCAGCCAGCGCCATGGCAGCCCAGCCTCACCCCAACAGCCTCACCCACACACCTGCCTGGCCAGCACCTGATGAGCCGCGACTGACCCCTTGCCAACACTGCCACCACTGTGCAGGCTTCGAACCTCCCACCCCCCTGCTTCCCTGCCCCCTGCCTCTCCCCCTGCCTCCCTGTCCCCTGCCCCCCCCTGCCTCCCTGCCCCCTGCCCCCCCCCTGCCTCACATCCTCCTGGGCTGCTGCCCCCCCCCCTGCTGACCTGGAAGCCATCCACGGAGGAGACGGACAGCTCCAGGCGGCCTGCCTCACACGCTGCAGCCAGCTGGGGCCATGCAGCCTGCAGCCCCCGCAGCCCGGCCTCCAGCGCACGCACCTGCAGCCAACACCCCCCCACCCCCCTCACTCACAGCATCCACACCACACCACACCACACCACACCACACCACACCACACCACACCACACCACACCACACCACACCACACCACACCACACCACACCACACCACACCACACCACACCACACCACACCACACCACACCACACCACACCACACCACACCACACCACAC
>JASKMD010000008.1:19318397-19408873 GCA_030144725.1 Haematococcus lacustris | reverse complement strand
GTCTGGGGCCGGTGCTCATGCACCCACCTAGCTTATGGCAACTACAGTACATCACATCACTGCCAGTGTCTCATGTTACATTCCAGCAGTGTTTTGCACAGCGCACAGCAGTGTGCCATGTTATCAAGGGCAAGCGCTAGTGTCTGCCATCACCTCGTTGCTGTGCGTCATGGCAGCATGTGGCAACATCCTCGCTGCTACAAGGTTGCCCGGCTGCAACTGGTGGTGAGGGCTGCACAGCAGGAGAGGAGGACGTGTTTGAGTCGGATCTAGTTAGTGGCTGCTAGTGGCTGCTAGTGGCTGCTAGTCTGATCCGGCTCAAATTCAGGCCCTAGTGAGGGACAAGAGGGCTGCACAGCAGGACCTCCAGGGCTCCTGGTAAGGTGGTAAGATGCTCTCGACTGGGCTGCTCACCACTGTCACCACTATTGTAGTCGATGACGGATTGGTGAGAGTGACGTGCCAGGAGTGCAAGGACCAGCCAGCTGACCCAGCCGGCTGGCACGCAGCATCGACCTCACGTAACCTTGGGGCGTCGCTGATGTCCGCACGGCGCACGCGCGGTCGGCGGGCTTGCGCCGAGGCAACTACCTTTCCAACAGGTTGCGTGTTTCCAGCTGCCATGTGCTTTGTGTTACACATGTGGTGGGGTACGGCTTGAGTCTGATGTTTACACACATACCAACACAAGTACAGCACATGTCTTGAGCTATTGATTCCGCTCCCATGCAACTTTGGTTCAGCGTCCATGCATACTCTCATCGTACTTGATCGTGTTTAACAAAGCAATGCTGACCTCAGTACCCTGGATTGACCTTGGGAAATGGTGTTCAAGATGTCCGACTCGGCGCTCGAGGAGGTGGCCGACCTATTCGCGCGGCTGTCCTCCCTTGGAGGCAGCTCCGACGGTGAGAAAGTCAGCACACATGATCCCTAGTTCGATTTACGGCATTCTGTGACATGTCCGACGCGGCACGTGCCACAGGCCTAATCACGCAAGAGAAGCTGAGTGCGGCTTTGACGATTGCCACCGGCACAACTCCTAGTCCGGCAGCAGTGGCCCAGCTGCTGCGTGCCATGGAGCGAGTGGGGGGCAGTAGTGGCAGCAGCAGTGGCCTGCGCCTGCCCCTCTCCACCTTCACCGCCTGGTGCTCGTCCACCATGGCTGCCGGCTCACAGACCTACGAGGAGCTGTCCCGCAGTGAACAGGCACTGCTGCTTGAAGAGCTGGTGGGCGCCAGGGTGCATGGCAGGCTGCTGGGGTGATGCGTCTGCTGCTGGTGCCACTGGGGTTGCCGTGGCCTTCCTGCCTGCTGCATGGAACTCACCCTCCTCCTCCTCCTCATCATCATCATCATCATCATCATCATCATCATCATCATCATCATCATCATGGGCATGACATGGCACTCATGGCACTAAACATGACATGATTGCGATAAACATGATACTGTAGACTCCATATGCTGAGGTTCAGACTGAGATATTGCTGCCGCAGGGCCAGCCTGTGTGGGAGCTGCTGGTGCTGTTCAGACGCAAGCAGATGATGGCGGACTTCATGCAGGTGGGCGCCCCAGCCCAGCCCAGCCCAGCCCAGCCCAGCCCAGCCCAGCCCAGCCCAGCCCAGCCCAGCCCAGCCCAGCCCAGCCCAGCCCAGCCCAGCCCAGCCCAGCCCAGCCCAGCCCAGCCCAGCCCAGCCCAGCCCAGCCCAGCCCAGCCCAGCCCAGCCCAGCCCAGCCCAGCCCAGCCCAGCCCAGCCCAGCCCAGCCCAGCCCAGCCCAGCCCAGCCCAGCCCAGCCCAGCCCAGCCCAGCCCAGCCCAGCCCAGCCCAGCCCAGCCCAGCCCAGCCCAGCCCAGCCCAGCCCAGCCCAGCCCAGCCCAGCCCAGCCCAGCCCAGCCCAGCCCAGCCCAGCCCAGCCCAGCCCAGCCCAGCCCAGCCCAGCCCAGCCCAGCCCAGCCCAGCCCAGCCCAGCCCAGCCCAGCCCAGCCCAGCCCAGCCCAGCCCAGCCCAGCCCAGCCCAGCCCAGCCCAGCCCAGCCCAGCCCAGCCCAGCCCAGCCCAGCCCAGCCCAGCCCAGCCCAGCCCAGCCCAGCCCAGCCCAGCCCAGCCCAGCCCAGCCCAGCCCAGCCCAGCCCAGCCCAGCCCAGCCCAGCCCAGCCCAGCCCAGCCCAGCCCAGCCCAGCCCAGCCCAGCCCAGCCCAGCCCAGCCCAGCCCAGCCCAGCCCAGCCCAGCCCAGCCCAGCCCAGCCCAGCCCAGCCCAGCCCAGCCCAGCCCAGCCCAGCCCAGCCCAGCCCAGCCCAGCCCAGCCCAGCCCAGCCCAGCCCAGCCCAGCCCAGCCCAGCCCAGCCCAGCCCAGCCCAGCCCAGCCCAGCCCAGCCCAGCCCAGCCCAGCCCAGCCCAGCCCAGCCCAGCCCAGCCCAGCCCAGCCCAGCCCAGCCCAGCCCAGCCCAGCCCAGCCCAGCCCAGCCCAGCCCAGCCCAGCCCAGCCCAGCCCAGCCCAGCCCAGCCCAGCCCAGCCCAGCCCAGCCCAGCCCAGCCCAGCCCAGCCCAGCCCAGCCCAGCCCAGCCCAGCCCAGCCCAGCCCAGCCCAGCCCAGCCCAGCCCAGCCCAGCCCAGCCCAGCCCAGCCCAGCCCAGCCCAGCCCAGCCCAGCCCAGCCCAGCCCAGCCCAGCCCAGCCCAGCCCAGCCCAGCCCAGCCCAGCCCAGCCCAGCCCAGCCCAGCCTGCTGGCCGGCCTGGCCTGCCCTGGTCTTTCCCACCCTGTCCTGACCCGCCCAGCCCTCTGCTGGCTGCAGGGTGGTGAAGCCCGCACCGCCCTCACTGGCCTCACCTTCCTGCTCACCAGGCAGGGCGGCCTCAAGCTCAGCAGCCAGGCCCTGCCCCCCCGCCTGGCCAGCGCCCCCTCCCTCATCAGCCGCTACCTGCACCGCAACCCCACCCGCACCCTGGCCACCGCCGCCCCACCAGCTGCCGAACCTTCTGCTACCCCGCTCACAGGGCGCTGCAGCAGCAGCCTCCCCAGGGATGAGAGGCGGCGGGCAGGCAGCTGGCAGCAGGCGGCTCCTCCCCCCGGCCGTGCCCCTTCCCTGATCCGGACCCCAGCCCAGCCTGGCAACCAGGTGGCGGACACCAGCAGTAGGCCAGGCCCAGCCCTCCCAGCTGCAGGGTTAGTGGCAGGCCTGGCTCAGGCTGCCTGCTGCCTCCCCCCCTCCACCCAGCAGCAGCAGGACACCCCCCCAGCGTCTGGCCAGCAGTGCGCACACAGTGCTGATGACGGCCCCAGGAGTGCAGTGGAGGAGACTGCTGAGGAGGAGCGTCAGAATGCGGCCAACCTCCCAGAGCAGCCAGCCACCTCACCCCCCGCCCCTCCACCCTGCGGCGTCACCCACCAGGGCCAAGGCGCCCCGCCGGCCACACAGGCAGGCCCGGCCCCCCCTGCCCCCCCCCCCTGCCTGCACTGCCCTCCCTGCACCCAGCGCTGGCGAGGCAGGCTGCAGCAGCTGGGCATCAGGTCTGGCCAGGCCACCCGGCTCCCTGGGCACCCTCCCCCCCGCCCTGCTGCCTGTGTGGCCCCTGTCGCAGGCTGAGCACCAGGTTGCACACCTGACCCTGAGCCAGGCCAGGGCGGAGCGCACCTCAGGCGGCCAAGGCGGTGCAAGGAGCCCCTCACGCTCCCCATGCCGCTGCTCCCCCTCCCCCTCCCTTCTCCGCCCTGCCCTCAGCACACCCCTCCACAACCGCCCCAGCAGCCCCGACCCCCAGTGGCTGCTCTGCAGCACAGCCCCCACCCCCCTCCCAGGGCCGGCTCCCTCCCCCCCGCGCCCCCCACTGCCCCGCCCCACCTGCACACCCCCAGTCAGGGCCCCACACCCAGAGCTGCAGACCCCCCCCTGCCTGCCGCCAGCATACGCAGCCAGAGGCGCCAAGGTCCCCCCATGGGGTCAGCGGCACAGGGTGCTGCAGCCAGGGCAGCGCGGGGGGCAGCAGGTTGTCAGGGGTGGGCCTGCGCCTGTCCCTGCAGCTGGGGGCACGCGTGGTGTAGCTGGTCATGATGCTGGGGGACCGGGTGCCTGCAGCCCCCTGGCCGCCACAGCAGCAGCAGCAGCAGGGCCAGCAGGGGGGAGCACACAGCAGCAGCAGCAGCAGCAGCAGCCAGGGACGTGGGCTGCAAGGCCCCAGCCCAGCCAGGCTAGCCCGGCTCCCCGCCCTGCCACCGCCCTCGCCCGATCCCAGTGGGGAGGTATGGTGGGGGGCTGTGAGGCTGGGTATGGGGCGCAGGGGGGGGGCCAGGGGGTCACCCGGGGCAATGCCTGGCGGGGTCAGCTCTTCCTGCAGAGCCTGCTGCCTATGCCCGCCGCCTTCCCTCCGCCCCGCTCCCGCTCAGCTTGTGGTGCGCGGGGGGCCTGTGAAGCACTGGGCAAGACCGCCCCTGGGCCTAGCTCTGGGACCTGGGACTGTGGGGGGGAGCAGCAGCTGGGGGTGGGGGCCCTCCAGGGTGGGGGGGGCGGCGAGGGTGAGGGCAGCAGGGGGGAGGGGCAGGCAGCCTGGCTCAGCTGCATGGCTCTGGGGCCTGGTGATGAAGACAGCGGTGGCGGGGCAGCAGCTACAGGGGGCAAGGAGCAGGGACAGGCAGTCCAGGTGGAGGAAGCAAGCAGGCAGGCTGGGGCAGTAGCCATGCAGCCCGCTGACGTCACGGCGTTTGTGATGGCAGCAGGGGGGACTGCAGCCTGGCAGCCCCAGCCCCCCCACCTGCCAGGCAACAGCCCCTGGGGAACCCTTGCCTCGGGCCCCCCCCCCGCCGCCCAGCTTGAACAGGGCGAAGGTGACACCCAGCGCAAGCAGAGCAAGGAGCAGCCCTCCCCCCCTCCCCACCCACCTCCCAGCCTCAGCCTCGCCCACCCCAACTGGCCGGCTGCCGCCCCCCCCCCTCCCAGCCGCCCCCCCTCCACCGGTGCTGCCCGCCTGGGTGTGGGCGTGGGTGGGCCAGGCCGGGTGGCGCAGCCCCCCCCCCTGCAGCCGCCGCCTGGCCCTTCTTTGTGCCTGCAGGGGGCGGGGGAGGTGGCTGCCAGGGCGGAGGCAGCTGTGCAGCGCCTGCCGGCATGGATCCAGCAGGAGCTGGCAGCGCTGCAGGCCAGCAAGGGAGGGGGGCCCAGGGGGGGGGCTCAGCCAGGACTGCGGTCTGGAGCCCTGCCGGTCCCCCCTGGGCCCCAGGCTGGCTGCGGGTCACTGAGGCAAGCAGGTGGGCGAGCGGAGCTGGGCGGAGCAGAGCCGGTGCTGGCTGGCAGCAGCAGGGGGGGCAGGGCGGGGGCGCACACTGGCAGCCAGGCGACTGGGGCCATGGGGCCAGGGGCAGGCACGGTCAGGGGGCAGCGCCATGTGTCTGGTTCAGGGGGTGGGGAGCAGCAGCAGGGGTACGGTCAGCTGGAGAAGGACTCCCAAGTCCGGCAGGAATGGGGCTTCACAGGGCAGCAGGGGGGAGGAAATAGGCATGCAGGGGGCAGCCACGGGGGGGTTGAGGAGCGGCAGGGCAGGGGGGAGGAGGCTAGGGAGGAGGGGGCGGGGGGGCAGCAGGAGCGAGGTGGGGGCGCAGCGCATGCGTGTGACCAGGAGGTCGCGGCCCTGATGGCTCAGGCCGCCGTGCTCTGCATCCCCAGCCCCAGCCTGGCCCCGCACCCTTCACCCACCACCACCAGCACCGGCTGGCCACTGCTCCAGGGTGAGCACAAGGCGCCACTAAGCAGCAGCCCCCTGCCCCCCCCACCCCACCCCCCACCTTCACCCACCGCCCACCTGCCCAGCCCAGCCCAGCTGCTCAGCCCCAGCCCGGACCCTGCCCCGACTCAGCAGGTCACCCCTTGCCCAGGCCCTGGCTCCACGGCATGCTGGCCGCCCTCAAGGCAGGGCCCCCCTGAAGGCCTGGCGCATGCGGGGCAGCTGCAGCCCAGCCCAGGCGCAGGGGAGGGGGGCCAGCGGGGGCCGCACTGCCTGTGGACAACGGAGTGGGTGCCAGGGCCACGGCGGCGGCCAGGCAGCGCCAGCCCCGCTCCTGCACCTGCTGGGCCTCAGAGCAGGGCCTGCCGCCGGCCCTCCTCCCCAGCTGGTCAACATCGGCAGTGGGGGGGGCAGGGGCAGGGGGAGGGGGGGCCAGGGGTTGGAGTCAGGGGCGACCCGGGTGCTTTGGTGGGGCGGCCAGCTGGTGAGGTGCGGGGCTGCACACCGCCGCCCTTGGCGCCTGTCAGGCTGAACCGCACAGCTCTGCTCAGGCTCCAGGGAGCATTGGGACAGGAGGAAGGGGCGGGGGGGTTGCCTGGGGTGCGCAGGGGGGCATGGTGCATGCAGCCCGGGGGGGAAGGGGAGCGGGTTCGCCTCATGCTGAAGAAACTGTCTGACTTTGTCGCGACGGTTCCCGATGTATGAGAAGGGTGCATCTTATCTGATTGATCTGTGGCTAGTCGCAACTTCTGTTGTCTCGTAGTCTCCATATTGGCTCCTGAGGCCTCGGAAGTTCTAAGTCGCATTCCCTGTTCATAAGTATGGGCAAGGCTGGGCTAGGCGGCGCAGTGACTGACGTTCACAGGTTACAAGTCTCTTGCTTCATCTCCTTGTTGTCATCTTCTTGTACATGTTGTAATCCCTACAGCCCCCATGCTACACCAAAATAAAGCATGAGTTTGCGAGGGGTTTGATATCTTGTTTTCTTGTATTGTCTCGCTGTAGCTGGCTATCGCCGCCACTTGCGCCGCCACTTGCGCAACAGTGCCTTGTTGGGCAGGTACTCCCATTCCTGGCCTGGCTGGCCTGACTTTGGCATGGCTAGGCGGCCGTCCCATCTACACAGCTCAGTGGGGCGTGGGCCTGGGCCAACTGCACAGCGGCAAATGTTCAGCGCGTCCCGGTCATAGAACCTGCACATGGGTGTGGGCAATGCATGAAGTCAAGTCATGTGTCATGTCATGTGGGATATGTTGTGTCAGGCCAATGCTTACCTGATGTTGTTGCTTGTTGAGCACATCAAGCTCCGGACTCGGGACCGCTTTGCCTTGCTGTACACTGGCCGCAGCCACCCCCATGGACACATGGGGCAATGCACATATGTAAGATGTCTCATCTTGACCCTACCTGGTCACCTTGACTCCACCACCTCCCAGCACTACCAACCCCTTACCTTGACCCTACCCTGAACCCTCTCACCTGAAGGACTCTAGCGGCTGCCCAAGGAGGGCCTCACTGGGGTTGCTGTTGGCTGAGCTGACCCGGTTGGTGCGGATCTCATCAGCCATAAGCACCCGCCCAGCTGGGAACTGCCTTAGCGCCTCCTTCATCATCTGGCTGACTGGGACACTCCCGCAGCCAACGGTGCCGCTGCCATTGAAGCCAGCTGCCCCATAGGCCAGTGCCAGGGGACGGTCTGGCCACCGCTTCTTGGCCTGCTTGATGAGCTGCAGCCACACATGGTACAACACATATGGCACACATGTGTAAGGTCAGGTTTAGCAGCAGCAACAACAACAGCAGCAGTTGGCCAGGTGTAAGAGCATGAGCTGACTTCGGTTGGCTACTGCCTAGCTTCTAGGCCTACTGCTACTAGGCCTTACCTTGGACCAGAAGCCTGCCACCACGCGCTTCTTGCCACAGTACAGCCTGAACTTGGCATTGGCCCAGCGTGGCTTGGAGTAACTCATCAGATCAGTATGCATGGGTAGGAGCTGCACTCACACACGTATGCATGGGTATGCATGGTGACCCTTGGTTCTATCCTGAGTGTTGCGTTGGGTTGGCAGGTGTTGAAGGGCTGTGTGCAAAGTTTAAGGTTAAAACTCCCACGGCAACCACGCGACATCTTCTTGTACAGCTCGTTCAACACTTTGTGACGATAGTGCTCTCCCTTGAGCTCATCCACGTCAGAACTCGTGGGTAAAGGACAGACCTGTGGACATTGCACTCACATAATCAGCACTGTTGACCAAATAGTCGAGAGAGATGTGTGTTTCGAGCAAGAGCAGGCAGGGCAGGGCTGGGGCAGGATATGGCAGGGCTCTAGCACTCTTGGGGTCACACCTAGGTTAGGGACACAGTGTCAATGGTCGCTACCTGTTGTGGAGAAGTGTATGGGGCTCCCCAGGGTAGGGGTACAGGGTTACTTGTGCGGACACTATCACCCGCGAGGGGGTACGGCTGGTGCACATACATTGTTATACATTTTATCCATTGTTTTATAGGTTGTGCTTGTGCGACAAGCGCGATGTAACAATGCTGAAGCGAGTCATCCCTAGCTAGTGGCGCAATTCAAAGCTGCGAGCTTCATGGACAAACATCCAAAAGTAAATGTACTCTCGGGCTGAAGGGTAGAGCTAGAAGGGATGGAGGCTATAGCGGTATGCACGTTGGGAGCGGCTGGAGACCCGCTCTGGGCGAACTCAGAAGAGTTGCTCCTATCATCTGGCAACGGCCTGTATGCTCAAAACATCGTATCTGGAGCACAGGTAAGCAAAGCGACATGTTGCTATATGCATGCGGACATGTTTGTACTTCGCAGCTGATTGGCATGTCTTGCTTTGTTTGCAGCGGCACCTGTGGATCAACAGTTCTAATGCACTGGGGGGCTCAGCAGGTCCTCTTGTGCACACAGTCTGCCATACACAGAACATCATAGCTTATGCGCACAGTGGTCCCAGCCCCTGCATCACCATCTCAAGCTGCCAAGACTTTGCGACGCTGGCAAACATCAAGGTAAGCAACTGGGTTCTTGTCGTGCCACTGACTACGCCGCCATCCAAGCATTGCTCAGCTCACAGCTTGCTGCTAATGCCTTTGGCAGCAGGCAAGTAAAGACAGCCAGTTTGTGCACCTGGCACTATCCTACGATGGCACCTGCCTGGCAGCTACTACCAGCTTTCCTGAGCACAGCCTGGAGTGGTGGCGCCTGCCTGAGCTAGCCACCGGAGGCAGCTCCAGCCCCGCTGGGCCCCCCTCCCAGCCAGCTGTGTGCCCCCCTGCTCCTCCTGAGCAGTGTCTAGCCTTTGAGCACAGCAGCCTGAGGTGTGTGGCGCGCTGTGCGCTGGGCCCCCACCTGCTGGGCCTGCCGCCTGTGTTCTTCCCCCTCAACCCGCTGGTCATCGCGGTGGCAGGCAGCAGCGCGGCGCAGCTGCTGGTGCTGAAGCCCGTGCTGCAGGGCCACCTAGTGCTGCAGGTGGGGACCAGGGGGACTGGGGCGGGCCACAGCCGCAGCTTCTGGCTAGCATGCTCCCCACCACCACCACCACCAGCACCACCATCAATACCAGCACACCATGGAGGAGGGCATGGGCCCCTGCATAGACAGCATCCACAGCTGCTATGGCCCTATGGCCACACTCACTGCCCTCACACACCTTCCTCGAGCACAGTGCAGGCACAGTGCCTGGCAGTCGGCCGATCCCAGCTCTGCCCACACACCATCACATTGCCCAGCCCATCACACCATCACATCACACCATACACCATCACATTGCCCAGCCCATCACTGGACAGGCAGCTATGGAGGCCCGCGTACACTGCCAGCAGCAGCACCCCCTTGCATGCCCCCTGATCACCGTGGTTGACACTGCTTACTCCACAGCACCAGCAACACCAGGCACCAGGCATGTGCATTTCAGGCTGCTTGCTACCACTCCACTCCAGCCGCGACCGCCACGCTGACACCACAGCTGCCCTGGCCCCGGACCCTAACCCTAACCCCAACCCTGCCCTGCACCCACCGCTGTCTCTGCAGTCTGATGTGGATGTGTCAGTGCTGGGGGACGGCGAGGCCCTCACCTGCCTGGCCTGGCTCCCTGATGGCAGCCTGCTGTTAGGCACCAGCCTGGGCCGCGTGCTGCATGTCAGGGCCGCCGCCCCCCCGGCTGTGCCGCCCCCCAGCTATGGCACCGGGGCAGCACCACACACAGCCTGCGTGGTCTTCACCCCCCCTGACTTCACAGCAGCAGCAGCAGCAGCAGTGGGGGCTAGGGTCAGGGCAACTGCCCCAGCCACCCCAGCCACCTCACCTACAGCCCTGCCTCAGGGTCAGGGCAACCGTGCCCGCGCCCTGCTTGCTGCTCCCAGCCTGCAGCCCGACAGTGTGCTGGCTCTGCTGCCCATGGAGCAGCTGGTGCTGGCAGTGACAGCTGGAGGGGACGCCCTGCCCGGCCTGTTGCCCTCCGCCCCCTGCACTCCCCCGGCCCGCTTGATGTGGCTAGCAGCAGCAAAGCCGGGCCGTCTGCAGCTGAGGGCGCAGTATGACCTGCCTGCTTACGGGCTGCGCTGCGCTGCTCAGTCGCCTGACAGGGACCGGCTGGTGCTGGTCAGCCAGCGGGGGGAGCTGCTGCTGGCGGAGGGGGTGGGCTGCCCGGCCCCCCTCATGCTCCAGCTCCATGGCGCTGCTGGTAGTGGTGGTGGTGGTGGTGGGGGGGAGCATGCTGGCCAGCAGCAGCGTGGCGGTGGTGGTCCGCCCCGGCAGGGCCAGCACCTGATGTGGCAGGAGTTGGCGGAGGATGCGGGGGAACTGGAGGGGGGGCATGCAGGCAGCCCCCACCCACGCTCTGCCTTTGCGCATGCCCCTAGGCAGCAGCAGCTGGTGCTGCCTGGCCCCCCGGCGGTGTTGGTGGACGTGAGGCGTGTGATCAGAGTGACCAGTGTGGGCAGGTGGGCCTCAGGGTGGTGGTGGTGGCGGCGGTGGGTAGGACCCGGGCAGAGGGTGGCACAGAGCGTGTGGTGGTGGTGGTGGTGGTGGTGGGTAGGACCCGGGCAAAGGGTGGCGTAGAACGTTTGTGGTACCAGCCGCTGCCTCGCTGCGGAGGCGTTACGTAGGGGTGGCAGGGGAGTGGCGCCATGTGGCGGTGGCAGGGGGGTGGCGTCATGTGGCGGTGGCAGGGGGGTGGCGGCTGCCCTGCTTCACTTGTTGTGCCAGCCTCTCCCTGATGGCAGCAAACTGAGCTAGGCAGATCCAGTGGCAGGGCGCAGCAGCAGTGGCATGGGCTGGCGGGGGCTGGTGGGCCCAAACATAGCCATTCTAAACCTGGAACATGGTGTTTGACTGTGATAACTCACACCTGGGATCCTGGAAATAGGACTGGGAGTGGACATTAAACTCACATATCACAACAATGTTATACAATACATGACGTATGATACATGAACTAGTAAACAGTAAACAATGCAGTCTCCTGCCAGGGGTACAGGGCGCAGGGCTGGGTCAGTAGCCTGGCAGTGGGCTAGGCTAGGTGGTGGCAGCAGGCCCAGGCAGCAGGCCTCAGGCGGAGGCTCCTCCCTTATGCACGCCGGTCCACCGGCATAATATTCTTCTCCTCCTCCTTTTTCTCCTTCTTCTTCTCCTCCTTCTTCTCCTTTTTCCTCTTCTCCTTCTTCCTCTTCTCCTTCTTCTCCTTGATCCTCTTCTCCCTCTTCTCCTTCTTCCTCTTCTCCTTCTTCTCGTTCTTCTTCCTCTTCTTCTTCTTTCTTCTCTATTCACTTGATCTTCTTTGACTTCATCTTCTTTGGCAGTGCGCTGCAACGGCGCCGGGCCGCAGTGGCCAGTCGGTGGCGGCGCGCATGCTGCGCTGCGGGCCCCTGAGGGTCCAGTGCCCCCCTGCTGCTGCTGCAGGAACCACGTGGGCCCAGTCTCCGGGGTGGTGTTGCTGCAGAACGACACCTTTGTCACGGGCGGCGCAGACGGCAGCGTGCGCTTGTGGCGGGTGCAGCTGGCCGACCTGCCAGCAGCCGGAGCAGCCGGCAGCAGCGTGGCCGTGACCCCGGGAGCACTGAGCGCCCGCTCCTCAACCTCCTCCATGTCCTCAGTGCTGGCGGCAGGCAAGGCTGCAGAGGCTGCGGCGGGAGGGGGGGCCGGGGGCGCCACAGCCGCCAGCTCTGGTGCAGGGGGGGCGGCGGGAGGGGGCGCGGGGGGGAACAGTGTGACCAGCACCCAGCTGCTGGCAGTGTGGCACCTGGGGGCGCCAGTGACCTGCCTGGCGGCCTACCGCCTCACAGCCCTGGTCCTCGTGGGTGAGTGAGGTAGGCTGCAGTAGGGCGCAGGGCGGATGTCGCGCGCATCATCCCCCTCTCCCCTCCCCCCTCCAGCTTTGACAAACAGCCCCTGCCACACCATGGAAGCTAAGTTGGGGTGATCAGCGTCGGCAGCTGCTGTCACCACACCGTGTTGTGACCACACAACGCCCACACCAGCAACTTTGAGGCTGCCAACCTCCACCCTCTCCACCACCACCCCTACCCACTCTAGCCTGATCCCCCCTGATGCCCTTGTAGCCTGTAGCCATGACAGCCAAGCCCTGAGTATGAGGTGGTCACACCACTGGTCACACCACTGGTCACACCACTGGTCACACCACTGGCCCTCCAGGAGGTAGACTTGCACTTGTGCGTTCAACCAGGCCAGGGCCACTGGATCCCTGCACCGTGGCGACTGGGCTGCAGCAGCTGCACAGCCGCACAGCCTGGAGTCAGGGTTAGCAGGCCACCTTGGAAGTTAAATTTAAGTTAAAAGGGAGCTGGTGGCTCAGCACAGTTGTTCCCCTACTATTACTACAGGGCAGGGGCTGTGTTATCTGTAATCCGGTTTGTTTGCATGCAGCAAGCATCCGGTACCACTCCGTGATTCACTACCCCAGCCCGCTTGCGAAGGCCGGGCAATCCATGTTGGCATGAAACACCGCTACCTATGTCAGATGGAGTGCGCTTGTTGTTGCTGCTGCTGTCAGAAGGGTCTTCAGCTGCTTGGCTGCTGTCAGAAGGGTCTGCTGGGCTGCTGCCAGAGGGGCCAGGGGGGTTTGCTGCTGGGCTGCTGTCAGAGGGGTTTGCTGCTGGGCCGGCTGCTGGGCTGCTGCCAGAAGGGCCAGGGGGGTTTGCTGCTGGGCTGCTGCCAGAGGGGCCAGGGGGGTCTGCTGCTGGGCTGCTGCCAGAGGGGTTTGCTGCTGGGCTGGCTGCTGGGCTGCTGCCAGAGGGGCCAGGGGGGGTGTAGTCCAGTGGGCGTGTGTATTGCACACACACACTGACCCCATCAGTCAGGATTCGCCTATCAAACACAAACCCCCGGTTGGCGAGCTTGCCTACCTTGAACACACTGTCCCAGTGACTGTAGGCAGCATGCTCAGCCTCAAAAGCTTCCGCTGTGGCTGTGGTCAGGCCTAGCTGGCTGCACACCCCATGCAAGACCCTGGTTTCTATCACGATGAAGTGAGTACCTGACCCTGCCATGGGGGTGAGGATGAAGGGTGGAGGGCAGTGTGGAACCCGAGGACCCTCGCCCCTGCCCTTGCCCTTGCCCTTGCCCTTGCCCTTGCCCTTGCCCTTGCCCTTGCCCTTGCCCCTGCCCCTGCCCCTGCCCTTGCCCCTGCCCTTGCCTTCGACTGCTGGGGGGTTAGGGTCCTGCCACTCCTCAAGGCACCGGTTGACGTAGATAGCGTACAGGATTCGCCGGTGCAGCGGCAGCTTGGTGATGGCCGGCGGCGCATCAGAATCCTCTGGCTCCTCTGAGTCTGCTGGGGCTGCTGCCTCCTCCACATCCTCCAGCACACCGGTCAGCACATGCCGGTGGTAGGCCATGCGCCCTTGCCACTCAGGGCTCTCCAGCGGGGTGTCACGCAGCTCGGAGCTGCTGTAGTTGAGGCCGTACTGGCACACCACACGTACAAACAGCTTGGCCACCTCGAGGGTGATGCCGTACTTGGAGCGGGCTGCCTTGGCCCATAGCTTGACATAACGCTCTGCATAGCAACGCATGAGCACAACATGCATCATGTATCATGCAACATACATCATGAGCCCATACATGAGGAATAACAAGCAACACTCTGAGCATACTTGGACATACTTGGACATACTTGGCATATAGGACACAGTTGTGAGTTGTATTGGCCGCCCCTCTTACCGGGGTTGGCGAACATCTCCTGCGTGTTGACAGCCATTTGCTTGGCAAGGGCACCAATGGTGTTGGAGTCACCCAACAGTTCTGTCTTGTCCAGCGCCACAAGCTTTGCTGTGATGGCTGCGTTGTCTGGGTCAGCAAAGAAGGCCTTTGGGATGGGGCGCAGGTTCTGCTTGTGTGCGGGGCCGCGCATCATCTGCTTCCAGCCTGACTGCTCGCTGGGTGAGGCGAACTCTGCAGTCCAGTCGTTGACCCTCTGTGCCAGCAGAGGGTCTAGGATGTTGAGGGGTTGGGGAGGGACTGGGGCAGGGGGGAGGGGGCGTCTGCTGGCCAGCCTGCTGCTGCTGCGCTCCTGCAGCTTGGGCTGCCAGGCAGGCTGGGTTGGGCCTGCTGCTGGACCTGCTGCAAGGCTGCCAGGGAGAGGGTCCAGGGGGGCTGCACCCTGGGCTGGAGGAGGCTGCACCGAGGGAGGGGGGGGGGCAGGATGGAAGCCTGGGGTAGGAGGCCCCACCAGGCATTTGGCCAGCAGCACCAGGACCGCTAGGGACGCGAGTTTGCGCTGCTTGTGGTGGATGCCCATCCTCAGCCTGATGTGCGCCACAATCTTGTTTTTGACTTGATTACGGCCCCTGCAAAGCAACACACACACGCGCGCTATCATTCGCTATCATATCATTCGCATTGCTATCCAGTACAGGTGTCCCGGGACCCAGTTCAGATGCGGTGCGGAGGAGGACCCAGATGTGGCGGAGGAGGACCCGGATGCGGATGAAGCAACCCACCTGATGAAGCCCTTCAAATAGCACTTGACGAACTGGAGCCTCGAGTTGGCCGCCTCTTTCAGCCTTGCCTTACGCGCCCTCCCACGTGGCGATACGGGGCCTACCCAGCCCAGGTCGTCAGGCTTGCCCTTGGGCTTTGGCTTAGGGACCTTGGGATTGGGCTGTTTGGGCTCTTCCGCGCCCTTGCGCTTCTTGCCCTTCATCGCGCTCTGTAGTGTCGCCACTTCCACTGGCTGTATCAACTCGCATGACTCTCACTCTCGAGACTTCAGCTGGTGGCTCAGCGTAACAGGCCTGCCCACTGTGACTGGGCACCTGGGTTGCGGTGCAGCCATGTGCTGTGGTACATGCCATGTGCACATGATGGTCGAGGTGACAAGGCACTTAGGCGCACGCCAGTGCAGCCCTGTGTGCATCTGGCCTGCCCTGCCTCCCAGGCACTGAGGATGGCTGCCTGCGCATGTTCAACACCGAGCTGGTGCGCCAATACGTCAGCCAGGCCTCGGTGGCAGCAAGCACCGGCACTGCCGTATACCACATGCCAGACGAGGCCGGACATGACGCGGACCGCTACCGCAACCCCTCGCCGACCAGCGGCGCGGACCACGGAGGTCAAAACGCGCAGCCGCACAGTCAACCGTCACGGACTGCAGTCGATGACCCGCTATTGGCGAAGGCGCTCGCGACGGTGTGGGCGCAACAACCGTTCCATTCCGTAACGGCGGCGGCCTTTTCGCCAGATGGCATTTTCCTCGCGGTTGCCAGTGCCGCAGCGAAACAGGTGCAGCTGCGGGCATGGACTTATCAGACCGCATCATGGGGCAAGGGAAGCCGGGCGGGTTGACAGTGGTTTGTGCTTGTTCGCCACGGCCTGCCTGCCTGCCCATAGCAATGAGGGCATGCTGGTAGCTGGCTTGGTTACGGTATAGTTTATTGTGGTTATTGGTTGTTAATATATGTGTAATGTATATTTGCCAGCGTTTCCATTCTTATGGCAGGTGAACTCTGGCACAAGAAATACTTGCTGCGGCAAACCTGCCACGCAAAACGAAGATAGACCTTGCCTACTGTGCAGGTAGCCTTCTACCGCATGGTGGGCTCCAGCCCCAACAACACCAGCCATGAGGTGGCCATGCAGCTGCTGGGGTTCTACGACTTCAGCCAAGCGCCCAGGCTGCTGACGTGGGCCCCACGCGATGCCGAGGGTGAGGGGCACTGCCTGCAGGGCGGGTGGTTGCAGGGCCATGACGCAAGCCGAGGAGGAGCAGGGCCTTGCCAAGGGCGACAGAGCAGCTTCTAGCCGGCTTCACACCTTGCCCGTCACCAGCCCCTGCCTTGCCTGAGGGCAATGTGCAGCAGCGCCCAGCACACTATGGCCACCCCTAGCTTTTGGTTGGAGTCCCTGCCCCTCAATTAGATGCTCTGTATTGCCGCTTGGTTGGAGTCCCTGCCCCCCTGCCCCTGCCGCAGCCCCCTAGGTACCTTCCCCACCGCTCAGCATGGAGCCTGCAGCGCCTTGTGGGCCACACCCCACTGCTTGCCCTGCTGCAAGGCTGTGGAAGGGTCTTGCAGCAGGCTTTGAGCAGGCGTTGAGGCGCTGGGGCAGGCAGTAGCGGCCGCTGCTGCTAGGAGCGACATGATGCTTGCGCTGATGCTAGCGGCGCTCACTCAGCAGCAGCAGCGCCTTGCTTGAACAGCAATGCTGATGATGACGATGGTGATGATGGTGATGACGATGGTGATCATGGTGATGATGATGACAGCCCTTTGTAGTCATCAGCTGCTACAGCCATGGATCACTGCCACTGGTCAGGTACATACCCCCCCAAAGGCCTAGGCAGCGCCCTACATCCTCCCCTCATCACCCCCAGTGCCTGCTGACACAGCCATGCTTGCTGCCGGTGCTTGTCTGCCCCCTGCCATGGCCACAGCCCGGCTGCCCCTGGTGGTGGTTGGCACCAGCAACGGGGAGCTGCAGGTGCTGGTGCCGCCAGACAGCCTGGGACCCCCCCGGCGTGAGGACGCGCGGCTGGCCCTGGGCTCCTGCCTGGTGGCCCTGCTGCGCGCACACAGCACGGTGACGGCCATGGTCACGCTGCCTGCACACGACGCAGGTGAGGGGACCAGTGCCTGCTGGCCTGCAGCCTCAGAGGGGGGCAGGGAGGGAGGGCAGGGAGGGAGGGAGGGAGGCAGGGGGGAGGGAGGGAGGTGAGGGGGGCTCAAGGGCAGGAAGTGCTGCCTTGTACCAGGTGTGGGCTGCCGTCCTGGCTACTGGGCTGCCTGCGTGCCACCAGGTGCCAGCCTGCCTGCCTGCCTGCTGCCTCCTGACCTGCTCACTGCCAGGCATGGATCAGAGGCTGCGTCCTGTCGGTCATAGGTTGGTTGAGTGCAGTCACCCAGCTTGCAGCCAGTCCTTCCCGCTTGGCGCCAGTCTGTCAACTGCCACCTCAGGGCCTTGGCCCTCCTCCACCAGGGTCTTCAACAGTGGCCCTCAGGGCGCTGCTGCTGACAGCCAGCCACAGCCCAGGCCCAGGCCCAGGCCCAGCCAGCCACCCACCTGCTGCTGCCGGCCAGGCAGAGTCGCTCAGCATCTGATGTGGTGGTGGTGGTGATGGTGCTGCGCTGACAGCCAGCCACAGCCCAGGCATCACCCACCTGCCGCTATCTCCAGGCAGACTCGCCCAGCATGTGATGTGGTGCCGCTGTTGCTTCCTGCTCCCTGCGTGACCCTCTGCAGAGGGCGAGTTCTGGCTGTTTGCCTGCTGTGCCGACAAGAGCCTGCGCCGCTTCAGACTCCCCACCGAGCAGGTGAGCTGTATGGGAGGGGGTTGGGGCTGGGGCTGGCAGCCTAATCCACCTGGGTGGCCCACGCCCGCCTGCCACCCCACCTGTGGTTCTGCGCCCCCCCCCCCTCAGGCTGTGACTCCCCTGCTGCTACGCGAGTCAGCCTTGACTATGGCCTGGCTGCCATCGTGGGCACCTTGACCACACCCTCACACCTTGGTCCCACCCTCACACTTACACACCCCCACACCTTGACGGCTGTTGTTGTGCAGCACAAGGCTGCTGCCCGCACCGCCATCAGCCAGATGAGCGCCCGCACAGGGGCAGTGCCCGCCCCCCAGGTGCCCACCCCCGCCCAGACCGTGCAGTATGAGGCGGCGCTGGCAGTGGCCGCTACCATCACGGCCAGCCAGCACTTCCAGGTAGGAGGCGGGTGCAGGGGCACTTGGGGCAGGGGCACTTGGGGCAGGGGCGGCTGGTGCAGGGGCATGGAGGAGGCTGTCTGAGGACCCAGCCAGCATGCGCCCCACCCTGGTGTTGGCTGGGGGGCAGGCCAGGGGCGCCAGCAGCCTTGCTGTAGGCAACTTGCGGCACACTGCCTGCCAGGCCTGCTACGATCTGCTCTGTTTCAGGATGTCTAGGATAGCATCTGTGTGTGTGCCCCGTGACCTGCACCACACCGCTGCAACCAAAAGACACGGGGCATGTTCAGGAGCGGCCTGGTCTGAATGCGGTGCGCAGGCCACAGGGCAGCGCCACATGCAGGGTGCATCACACCTCCACCCCCCAACCACCCCCACCCCACCCCCACCCCACCCCACCCCACCCCACCCCACCCCACCCCACCCCACCCCACCCCACCCCACCCCACCCCACCCCACCCCACCCCACCCCACCCCACCCCACCCCACCCCACCCCACCCCACCCCACCCCACCCCACCCCACCCCACCCCACCCCACCCCACCCCACCCCACCCCACTCACCCAGTGCCGCTGTGCTGGTGGCTGCGCACAGATGCCTGAGACTGAGAAGCCGCTGGACCTGAGCAGCCCCGCCTGCCACCTAGCCCTGGCGGCCAGCGGCAAGCACATGGTGGCCAGCACCCTGTGCGGCAGCACCCTCCTGTACAGCCTGCCCGACATGACGCCGCTGAGGCGCTGGACCCTGAACGCCATGGCCACGCTGGCCAGCCCCGCCTGGGTAGGCCTGGGCCCCAGCGGCCTGCCCAGCGCCAGACCCCCGCCCCCACAGGCCCCCTGTGCAGCGGCGGCCATGAGCAGGGTGCTGGTCACAGGGGGACCGGATGGGGTGCTGCAGGTCCTGGAGGTCACCATGGCGGCAGGCGTGGCCAAGGTGCGTGGGCAGGGCAGGGCGGCCTACGCCCCTTGATCCCCCTGCGCCCTATGACACCCACTCCCACTGCCTTCCTCACCCCCCCTGCCTGCTCTCCCTCCCCCTGCCATCAACCCTGCCTCTGGCTCCTGGCCCTCACTGCACCGCCTGCCCCTCAACCCCTGAGCTCCACTGCCACTGCCTCACCCCTGCACCTGAACACCTGAACACCGGCACACCTGCTCTCCCTTGCCACCTGCACAACCTATCTTTCGCACCTGCACCCACACCCAACGCCAGCTAGCACCAGCTTCGCACCTACACCACCCCTACATCACACCTGCCCCAGGCCTGACTGGACACAAGACCAGGGCTTCACTTCTGCCCCGCCCCGCCCCGCCCCCACCCTTCTCTGCACCCACCTCTGCTCCCCCCCGTTGCTGCCTCCTGCAGGTGCGGGCCCGCCAGCTGGCTGCCGCAGCGCTGGGCAGCAGTGAGCTGCAACCGCGCCTCAGCGTCAGTCCACAGCCCGGGCAGCAAGGGCCCGCTGGCAAAGCGCAGCCCCCAGGCAGGGGCGTGGCGGCCAGCGTGCGGGAGGCGGCCCCACCTGGCCTGGGCTCAGCCGTGCCGGGAGCGGGGCTGGTGCTGCCAGTGGGCCTTGCACTCACTGCTGCTCCCCCTGGACCTGCTGCTGCTGCTGCTGCTGTTGCTGCTGCTCCTGCTGGGTTGGCTGCGCAAGCCAGCACAGCAGCAGCTGCTCCCCCTCAGGCTGCACCTGCTACTGGCACTGCCTGGGTGCCGTCCTGGAAGGAGGCACGACTGGCTAACGCGGTAAGGGGGCAGCTGCTCGCAGCTGGCTGGGCAGCCTTTTCCCTTCCTCCTCTCCCTCCCCTTACCCTCGCATCCCCTCCCCTTCCCTCTCCCTCCCAACATTCTTTTTGCCGCTGCAACCACCACTGCAGCCTTTTGCCAGCGACTATTACATATATTAACAATAGGAACACCAGAGACCCCGTTGCACCGCTGTGTGTCACATCGCTCCTTGGCTAGGATGCTTAGCTGGTTATCGTCTGGCGGCAGGCAGGCAGGCAGGCAGGCAGGCAGGCAGGCGGGCGGGCGGGCGGGCGGGCGGGCGGGCGGGCGGGCGGGCAGGCAGGCAGGCAGGCAGGCAGGCAGGCAGGCAGGCAGGCAGGCAGGCAGGCAGGCAGGCAGGCAGGCAGGCAGGCTCTTACTCAGCGCTTGCAATAGCTGCAACCGTTTGCCAGCGGTGAAATGGTCACCAGAGAGGCCGTTGCAGCGCTGTGTGTCCCACTGTTCCCTAGCTTGAATGCTTGGAGTCGTGCAGTCCATCATCCAGGCTAGGATCGTATGACTTGCAGTTGGGCTGCTAGCCAGCGCTTGCAATGGCGGTACCCTGCCCTACAGCGTCACGCCCGGGCACGGGACTTCCAAGCAGCGCTGGACGCCCTGAACGCCAAACGTGCGGTCTGGCAGCAGCGCTTGGGCGAGCTGCACGCCCGCAACGCAGCCGCAGGTAAACAGGAGCTGGTAGGGCCTTGCCCCTAGCTTCCTGTGCCTAGTCCCATGACCACACCGCAACCCCCCCTGCAAACCACACTTCGTTGCCCTCACCTCCCTTTTGTTTGTGTTGGTAAAAGAGGTGTCAAGGTAGGATAAGGTGAGGTAGGGATAAGGAAGGGTAGGGTCCAGCTTCCCCGCTTCCCGGCAGACGAGCAATAATGGAGGGGGTGGACCCAGGCCTGACCCCTTGCTGCCGCCCCACCACTCCCACCCCCTCCCACCCTTGATGCCATGCTGCTCCCCCCCTGTCCCCCTGCCTGCCGCCTGCCCTTGCCCCATCCCCGCTTGACCTGCACAGATGTTGCAGCCCGTCTCTCCCCGCACGAGCTGGTCGTGGATCGAGGGCTGCTGCAGGAGCTGCAGGCGGAGGGCAGCCAGCGCGTGCAGGCCGCCCAGGCTGCAGCCAGGCACCAGTGCCAGGTCCTGGAGGTGCGGGGCAGGCTGCAGCAAGGCCACCCCTTCCCTCCCACCCCCTTGCCCAGCCCTACAGCACCAGACTCAGCACCAGACTCGGGGCAAGGGGACGGGGACGGTTAATAGGGAGGTCCTTTATGTTCGCCATGAGCCTCGCACCCCCCCTGGGTGTTTGCTGGCCTGGCCACCATGGCCCTGTGCACGCGCCCCTGCTCACTACCTAGCGCCCCTGCCCTGGCTGCAGGTCCAGAGGGAGCGGATGGCCCGGGAGCTGCTGGGCGCTGTGGAGGTGGCCCTGGACAACATCCCCTGCCTGCCCAGCCACACACCCCTCACCAACTTCACTGGCGAGTGATTCCAAGAACACTGCTGCCTGCCTGCCTGCCTGCCTGCCTGCCTGCCTGCCTGCCTGCCTGCCTGCCTGCCTGCCTGCCTGCCTGCCTGCCTGCCTGCCTGCCTGCCTGCCTGCCTGCCTGCCTGCCTGCCTGCCTGCCTGCCTGCCTGCCTGCCTGCCTGCCTGCCTGCCTGCCTGCCTGCCTGCCTGCCTGCCTGCCTGCCTGCCTGCCTGCCTGCCTGCCTGCCTGCCTGCCTGCCTGCCTGCCTGCCTGCCTGCCTGCCTGCCTGCCTGCCTGCCTGCCTGCCTGCCTGCCTGCCTGCCTGCCTGCCTGCCTGCCTGCCTGCCTGCCTGCCTGCCTGCCTGCCTGCCTGCCTGCCTGCCTGCCTGCCTGCCTGCCTGCCTGCCTGCCTGCCAGCCATGGTGAGCCTTGTGGTTGCAGCTGAAGACCTGAAGCGCTGGAAGGACAGCGAGGCGCGTGTGGCTCAGGTGCCCAACATGGCCATACGCCGCGCTGCCCGTACCACTCAGGCAGTGTTCAACAAGGCAAGTACTCACCTACTGCTGCCGCTGCCACTGACCCGCCAAGGCCACTGCCACTGCTACTTGAGACAAGCAGGTTTGGAGTAAGCCAGGGACGCGCAGTGCAGTTTGCAGTCAGTGCATGCGCATGGGCATGGGCATGGCAGGAGCCTCCACCATGTGTGGCATGTGTGACATGTAACAGTGTGACCTTCCTGGTGGCCTGATGCCTGGTGGAGCTGGCTGGCTGGCTGCAGGTCAGCTTCCTGCGTCAGGTAGAGCAGGAGGAGTGGGAGGGGCGGCCCCCGGAGCAGCGCGGCCTGCTGGTGCCACTATTCAGGTCTGAGGCCCCGGCCTGCTCAGCCCGCCTGCTGCCTGCTGCCTGCAGCTTGTGTAAGGCCGTACCACTGGCCAGCATAAGGGCCACTGGGCAGCAGACAAGGAGGGGGCCGGGATTGTCCCTGGCCTACCTTAGCCGCTCCTGGGCTCAGCAGGCCACTGGGCAGGGTCCAGGGCTGTGGGGCTGTGTTTACGCTGAGGCAGCCTCAGGGGCCGTCAGGGTCAGGCATGGGGCCAGGCAAGGCTATGTCAGGCAGCAGCCTCAGTAGCTCCTCCAGTGCTGACTGCAGGGCTGGCAGTGTGGCTGCAGGGGTAGGGCTGAGGGGGCCAGCACACAGTGCAGGAACACCAGTGCAGGGAGCAGTGTGCTGGGCGGGGCAAGGGCTGAGGGGCTGCTGAGGTGACCAGAGGCAAGGGGGGTGGAGTCTGGCTGCAGGGAGGGGGGCCAGAGGGGCTGCTGGGGTGGATGTGCCAGACCTGCTGCCCTGCGGCCCTGCTGCCTCTTGTGGCGCAGGTGGAGGGGCAGGCTGGCGGCACGGTTTGTGGTGGGCAGCGGCTCAGGGTCTGCCAACCAGACGCCCCGGGAGGGTGCAGGGGCGCAGGGCGGGGCGGGGGGGCAGCAGGACGCGGAGGCGGAAGAGGAGGCAGAGCCCTTGGCGCTAGCTGCGGGGGTGAGTGGGTGGGCAAGGCTGGGTGGTGGATGGCAGGTCCATGTCTTCTGCTCCTGCGCCGTGTGTTGGGACCCAAACCAGGAGGCAGTCAGACTCGAACCCATGACCTGCCTGTGGGCAAGGCTGGGTGGTGCAGGGGGGCTGGGAGGAAGGCGTGGGTTATGGCGGGATCTAGGGTTCTAGGGGTCATGGTGGGAGGTGGGCTTGTGATGAGGAGGGGAGGGGGTAGGGAGCACAGGGGGCGTAGGGGGCTGCAGGGGCCTATAGGGGGCTGCAGGGGGCTTGGGGGGGTAGAAGAGGTGACGACCAGCAAGTAGCTGGCTGCAGGCAACACGGGATGGCGCTGCATTGCAAGGAGGTTCCCCCTCGCTGCAGTCTCCTTCAGGGCTGTGGTGCTGCCATGTGCCGCTACACTGTGTGGCTGCAGGGCGAGCAGGAGGTGCTTGAGGGCGCTGTGGTGAGGAATGGTAGCTGCGGACTGCTGTACTCCCCCGTGCAGCTGCACACCAACATGCGCAAGGCCTCGCAGGCAGTGCTGCTGCAAGTGAGGCAGGGCAGGGCAGGGCAGGGCAGGGCAGGGCAGGGCAGGGCAGGGCAGGGCAGGGCAGGGCAGGGCAGGGCAGGGCAGGGCAGGGCAGGGCAGGGCAGGGCAGGGCAGGGCAGGGCAGGGCAGGGCAGGGCAGGGCAGGGCAGGGCAGGGCAGGGCAGGGCAGGGCAGGGCAGGGCAGGGCAGGGCAGGGCAGGGCAGGGCAGGGCAGGGCAGGGCAGGGCAGGGCAGGGCAGGGCAGGGCAGGGCAGGGCAGGGCAGGGCAGGGCAGGGCAGGGCAGGGCAGGGCAGGGCAGGGCAGGGCAGGGCAGGGCAGGGCAGGGCAGGGCAGGGCAGGGCAGGGCAGGGCAGGGCAGGGCAGGGCAGGGCAGGGCAATGGCGAGGTGGCGTGTGTGGCGGAGGGTGCAAGGAGGGGTAAGGGTTCAAACAGACTGCAAACCACAACGCCTATTCCTGCACACACCTTCAGGATAAAGTGGTAGGCGAGTCCAGGGCTGGATGCATATCGCTGTTGTGTGACGTGTGCCTGCGCGCCAGCCAGCCCACCTGCCTGCTCGCCCTTTCTCCCCGCCTGCCCACCCGCCTGCCTGCTCGCCCGCCCCTCCGCCGGCCCGCGTGCCCGTCCTCCCTCCCTTGGTCTGCCTGCCTGACCTGGACCCTCCTGCCTGCACACGTTGCCCAGGAGGAGGTGCGCTGCCTCCAGCGCCAGTTCAACATGCGGTGGCGGGAGGTGGCAGCGCACCGCGACACCCAGGTGGCCCGCCTTGAGGAGCGGCACACACGCATCGCTGAGATACAAAAGGTCGGGCACCCTGTCTGCATTGCAGAATAAGGTCTTGTCCCTCTCTGCCCAGATCACCCCTCCTCAACCTCCTGCCGCCCCTGACCACGTCTGTAGTCTGGAGGTCACGTCGTCCCCTGCAACAGTCGCCGCTGTCGCTACTGCTGCTGCCGCTGCTGCTGCTGCCGCTGCTGCTGCCGCTGCTGCTGTCACTGCATCTGCCCCTGCTTCTGCCCCTGCTGCTGCTGCTGCCCCTGCTGCTTCTGCCCCTGCTTCTGCCCCTGCTGCTGCTGCTGCTGCTGCTGCTGCCCCTGCTTCTGCCCCTGCTGCTGCTGCTGCCCCTGCTGCTGCTGCCCCTGCTGCTGCTTCTGCCCCTGCTGCTGCTGCTGCCCCTGCTGCTGCTGCTGCCACTGCTGCCACTGCTGCTGCCGAAGAGGGTGCTGGTGCTGGTGTGTGTGTGTGTGTGTCAGGAGCTGGGCGCTGGCGCCTGGGACAGTGGGCTGAGGTTGTCAGAGCAGCACCACTGGCTGGACGGCCTGGCTGTGAGCGAGCAGGAGGTGCAGGTGGAGAAGTGAGTGCCAGTGCTGAGGGGGGCCAGGCCAACATCTGGCGGACATGCGCTACAGGGCGCTGAGTCAGAGCTAGCCAGGCAGGCAGCAGGCAGCTGGGGCCTGGGGGCTGCAGGGGTGAGCACGCAGCAGCCTCTGTCCTGCACTCGAGGCAGCGGTCACGGCCTGCACCTTCACCTTCAGCGCCTCTCACTGCTGCTGCTGCTGCTGCCTCCTTCCCCTCCTGCCGCTGCTGCCTCCTCCTCCTGCTGCCGCTGCTGCTGGCAGGTGGGTGTCCCCTGAGGAGCGAGCTCGCCTGGAGGCGCAGCAGGTGGAGGAGGCGGCTCAGCGCAAGCGGGCAGAGGTGCGCAGGCCTGCCCCACACCCTGCCTGGCCCCTGCACCCTCCTCCCTCCGGCCCCCTCCCGGCACCCGCCTGCCCGCCCTTGCCCCAGCCTTGTGCTGTGCTGTGCTATACGACCAGGCCCTGGAGCCCTGAGGGGCACACGCCTTGCAGCTTCTGCCCCGTGGAACCTTGGCCCCTGACACCCACACCCGGCATTGCATTGGGTTGACCCTAACCTTAACCCTAACCCTAGCCCTAAGCCTAAGCCTAACCCTAACCCTTAAATCAGCCCTAACTCTAAACCTAACCCTTACCCTAACCCTAACCCTAACCCTTACCCTAACTCCGACCCTAATCCAAACACTCACCCTAACCTTAACCTACACTGCCAGTGTGGCCTAAAACTTTGTAACCGACTTCACCCATCTCCCTCCTCCCCTGCTCCTTGTGTTGCTGCCCGCCTGGCCTGAGCTGGCTTGAGGGTGTCATGCAGGCCGATGACGCGCGGCAGCGTGCTCTGCGCGAGATGATGAACGCCACGTTGGATGTGACGGCTAGGGATCGGCGGGCGCAGGAGCTGGTCCACGAGCCCTGGATGGACCTGCCCCGCTCCCAGGTAGCCTGACAGCATGCCCGCCCGCCTGCCTGCATGCCTGCATTCCTCACCTCCTGCCTGCCTGCCTGCCTGCCAGCCCGCTCTGGGTCCAGGCCTCTCGCCCGCATGGCAGGTTGGCGGGGCTCCACAAACCAATAGCTGCAGACACGCTGCCTACTCACCGCACCACACCCATGTCGAGCCACACCACAGTCCTGCCTGCCAGCCTTCCACAAAGACTGAGGCCAGCCACGTTTTCAGCCGCTAGCTCTAGCTGCAGGCCTAGCTGCCTGTGTGGATGGCATGTCGGCCTGGCCCCATGAATTGAGCACTGTCAGCACACGGCCTACACCACACCCATGTCGGGCATCCCTGCCTTCCAGCCTCCCTGCACAGCACCACAAGGCTGTCTGACCAACACAACCATTACCCGGCTGGCTGCTTCAGGCGCCGTTGCCTGCACAGCTGCCTGGATGGCGTGACTGCTGTGCCCCGCAACCCGACACCGCTGACGGGCTCAGGTCCATGACGCAGGGATGGCAGCTGTGCATGTCCTGCAGCTCGTGTGCGACCCTCTGGCTGACCCTGCTGCTGGCTGTGGTGGCTGCAGATGACAGCGGTGCAGCGCAAGCTGCTAGCGGAGCATGAGAAACGGGCCCAAGAGGTGGGAGGGGAGGGGAGGGGAGGGCACACTGGGCACTGCAGAGAGCAGCGCGGGTGGGATGCACGGCATGTCACCACGCCCCTGGCCTGCCCTGCCCTTGGGCACCCTACCCCTACCTCTTGCCTGAATCTCCCTAACCTACCTCTAACCCCGGGTCTGTCCTAGTCCCTGGCCTGCCCCTGCCCTCTCCACCTCCCTCCCCTCCCTGGTGTACCCTAATGCTACCCAGAGCCTGCCCCGGGCCTGCCCCTGCCCCTTCCACCTCCACCTCCACCTCCACACACCCATGACTCATCGCTTGTGCCTGCACCTGTGCACCCTTGCCCCTTCTTGGCCATGCATGCTCCTGCCTCTGCACCTGCCTTGCTGCAGCCATGCCCCTGCCTGCTTGCCCTGCCTCCTGCCCCCCGCCCCCAGCCTGGCCTCACCCGCCTGCCCCCTCCCCCTGTACACAGCTGGCTGAGGAGCGCGAGCAGAAGCGGCGACAGCTGGAGGTTGAGCGCAAGGCGCTGGAGGTGGAGTGCGGGGACATCACAGCGGAGTTCAACGCCCAGCTGGCAGCGCTGCAGGCCATGCGAATCAAGGCAAGGGCTCCCCCATCCCCCACGCCCCGCCGCTGGACCCCCATGCCCCGCCCCCCTCCTCCTACCCCCAGGCCCCCCTGGCCACTGCTGCAGAGCGCTGTGGGAGCCGCGGGGCGGCTGGACATTGCATCGGCCGGCACGACCTCCCCTGTCCTGAGCGAGCTCACATTGTGCGACGTTGTCTGCGCTGCAGGTTCAGATCGAGGTACTGTCGCTGGAGCTACACGCTGTGACCTGCGCGGCGGGCGTGGAGCTGTCTCGCAACGCGTCGCAGTGCCAGGCCCGCACGGCGCAGCAGTGCGACGTTCTCCGCGCCCGGTCGGCGCGGGTTCGAAGCCTGTGCGCGGAGGTTGCCAAGGTGGTGCGCGCCGCTGCCAAGTACTACGAAACATTGGCAGGTGCGGCAGTGCTCGAGCATGCCAGGCGTCGTCTTCCTAGCTCTCATCTCCCCAGTCGCACATAAGTCGGCGGTAGGCGAATCTGTCGGACCCTACGCATTTTCACGCTGAGGTGAACAGCGACAGGCGATACTGACACACAGCGAGCAGGTGACCCCGGGATCGACCCCTGGCAAGCTGGATCACTTTGCTTTTCAAAGTGTGAGGGCCTTGTGGGTGCGATGTGGACAGCCCGAGAGTCATTGCCAGGGTTAGAGGGTGAAGGTCAGGGTCAGGAGGTCAGGGCTGGCTGGCTGGAGGGGTATGAAGTCAGTTCAGACTGCTCTCGCAGAGTGTCACACAGGTGTGAGGGAGGGTGTCGACAGTCAGGTGGGGTCAGGCAGTGGCGTGCTTGGTTGCTGAGGCAGGCAGAGCAGAAGTCGGTATGTAAGTAAGGAGTAGGAGTACACGAATAAAGGAACCGTTCGCCAGTCAGGGTGATGATTCACATGAACCATAGACATAGACAGAGACAGGCACAAGCCCGCTGACTGCCATTGCCAGTGGTGGACGTCGGAGTGGCCACTGTGCAGGCCTAGAACGCGCTTTGGACAAGGCGCTGCGCCGGGAATTGAGTGGACGAGATGAAGACATCTGGGAGGCTGCGCAGGTGAGGCTGCTGCCCCTGCTGCTGCCCCTGCTGCTGCCCCTGCTGCTGCCCCTGCTGCCCCTGCTGCTGCTCCTGCTGCTGCCCCTGCTGCCCCTGCTGTGTCGGCGGCTGCTGCCCCTGCTGCTGCCACCAAGAAGAGTGCTTCCATCCCCTGCGGATGGGCTGAACATGGCTGTGGCCTGAGCCGGCTGCCCTGGCTGCCCTGTCTGCTGCTCACGGCTGTAGAGGGTGTACCGGGACCGCAGCCGGGCGCTGAGCGGCGCTCCACTGCGATCAGTGGCAGAGCTGCTGGGGAGGTCACAAGAGGGGCAGGGAGCAGGCTCCCCCGCTGCTGCCTCCCCCCAAGGTGCCCCTCTGCCTCCCCTGACCTGTCACGTGATACATACACATTGATATACATAGGGTGCCATGCTGACCCCTCTCATACCCACCCACCCACCCACCCACCCACCCACCCACCCACCCACCCACCCACCCACCCACCCACCCACCCACCCACCCACCCACCCACCCACCCACCCACCCACCCACCCACCCACCCACCCACCCACCCACCCACCCACCCACCCACCCACCCACCCACCCACCCACCCACCCACCCACAGATGCCTGCCAGCCCCCCCAAGCCCCAAAGGGCCACACGCCTGCTCCCCCTCTCCTCCTCTCCCTACACCACCTCCCACTGCCCGCCCCCCCCCCCCCCCCCCACCCTCATCCCCTGCACCCACCCCTCACCACCCCTGAAACTAGCCCGTCCCTGACCCATGTGCTGCTGCCTGGCATGCCTGCCCAGGCACCAGCCCAGCTCCCAGTGCCCAGCCCAATGAAGCAGCGCTCCTGCTCAACTCGCCGGCCAGCCCTGAGCCCAGCCAGCCCCCACCGGGACCCCTGCTGGCCGTGACCCGCTGGCTCAAAGGCATGCTGCCGCCCCCCCACAACCAGGCTACACCAAGCCAGGGGCAGGCAGATGCGCATGTGGAGCTGCTGCTGCCGCCAGGGGGGTGCCAGCCAGGGGTGCAGGGCGGGGAGGTGGAGGGGCAGCCAGGGTGGCGCCCTGACGCAGGGCCAGGCGCTCACCAGGGTCTCCAGGGGGGAGGGACCGGCGGCGGCTCTCAGCCAGCAGTGCCTCCAGCAAGGTCGCGTCGCGCAGGCCGAGCAGCCAGCATGGGGGCAGCGCAGCGCATGGCGGGCAGCCAGGTGGTGGGGGACGTGGACGCCCCGGTGCAGTCCCTGCTTGCTCGCCAGCAGGTGCGGGGGCAGGGGCCGGCCTGACCACCCCCTGGCTTGCGTGGGAACATACACTCCCCCTCCCTGCCCTCCGCCTGCCCTCCCACTGCCCTCCCACTGCCCTCCCCCTGCCCTCCCACTGCCCTCCCCCTGCCCTCCCCCTGCCCTCCCCCTGCCCTCCCCCTGCCCTCCCCCTGCCCTCCCCCTGCCCTCCCACTGCCCTCCCACTGCCCTCCCACTGCCCTCCCACTGCCCTCCCCCTGCCCTCCCCCTGCCCTCCCACTGCCCTCCCACTGCCCTCCCACTGCCCTCCCACTGCCCTCCCCCTGCCCTCCCACTGCCCTCCCACTGCCCTCCCACTGCCCTCCCACTGCCCTCCCCCTGCCCTCCCACTGCCCTCCCACTGCCCTCCCACTGCCCTCCCCCTGCCCTCCCACTGCCCTCCCACTGCCCTCCACTGCCCTCCCACTGCCCTCCCACTGCCCCCTGCCTCACCAGCCTGCTGCTGCACCTGGCAGTCCAGGATAGCAGCAGCAGGCGCAGCAGCCCCCCCTCCCCTCATGCCAGGCCACCCTGGGCCCTGGCGCCCTGACCCAGTGGTCAGCAGGAGGCCCCCCCACAGGCCAGGTCCCTGTGAGCTGCACCTCACTGCTGGCTGCTGCACCCTGAGCCTGACACAGCCGGCCTTGTGCCAGTCTGAGCAGCCAGCCTACCCAGCCAGCCTGGCCGCCCCCTGTGCCCCTGCACCTTGCCTGGCAGCCCCAGGGCCTGAGGCAGCCCTGCTGGCACTGTGCTGCCTGGCTGAGCGCAGGCCCGGCGCCTAGAGCTGGACACCGCTGCCTGCCCAGCCCTCCAGGACCTGCAGCACCTGGCATCAGCACGGCCGCTGAACACGCTGCTGCTCAGCCTGGCACAAGGTATGGGTCAGAGTACCAGTGCTTTTGCTTCGCGCTATGTATAGCGTTCGCTATGAAATGGTATGAATGCTATGAATTGTCATTTTTGGGGGGTCGTTTTGCGCTATGAAATGCTCGCTTGGCGAGCTGCACAACCTCGCACTGCACTATCAAAGAATGGCCTTTAACCTGCAATTTTGCATATGTTAGCATCGTTTCCGCTAGCTTTTTCACCGGAGCGACGTTTTCAAGTAAGGTCGAGCTATATACTCCAGGGTATGAACCTATGCCATGTCACTTTGAGCTATACATCATGCATCAGGGCGAAACAAAAAAGATAACACTGCAGAGTACCCTGCCACTGCCGCTGCTGCTGCCACTGCTGCTGCAACGACCACTGCCTGGCTGTGGGCCCCATCCAGCCCGCTGAAAACATCACACCAGCTGCAGCAAGCAGAGAGTGTAAGTGAGGTAAGGCCCTGGAAGGAAACTGCGGCCATCATGCGCCTTACCTCACCATGTTAGGACTGCCGCCACTGGTCCCCATGACAGCTCAGCCGCCAGGGCGGCAGCAGCAGGGACGGAGCAGCCAGCACGACAGGCAGCGGTGCTGCATAAAGCCACCCCCACTCAACCGCCTGCAATGCGCTGCATGGAGACACACGACCCTTCCCCACACACGGCCGCGCCCCCAGCCCCCCTGCATGTGTGGTGCTGCTGCAGGGGAGGCCACTGCCAGTGCCCAGGAGCTGGACATGGGCCCCATGGGCTTGGCCCCACCTGATCTGCCCAGTCCGCACCCCAGCCTGTTCGCCTCGCCCTCCGCCGCCGCTGCCTTCTTTGCTGACCGCCAGGCGGCCCTGGCCAGCTCAGCAGCGGCCGCCACCCCTACTGGTAAGAAGCCAGGGCCAGGGCCTCGGCTGCTGACCCCAACGCATGCCTGCCCACCACCCCCCTCCCCTGCAGGCTGCCTGCCCCCACCCCCCTCCCCTGCAGGCTGCCTGCCCCCACCCCCCTTCCCTGCAGGCTGCCTGCCCCCACCCCCCTCCCCTGCAGGCTGCCTGCCCCCACCCCCCTCCCCTGCAGGCTGCCTGCCCCCACCCCCCTCCCCTGCAGGCTGCCTGCCCCCACCCCCCTCCCCTGCAGGCTGCCTGCCCCCACCCCCCTTCCCTGCAGGCTGCCTGCCCCCACCCCTCTCCCCTGCAGGCTGCCTGCCCCCACCCCCCTCCCCTGCAGGCTGCCTGCCCCCACCCCCCTCCCCTGCAGGCTGCCTGCCGTTGAGCCTGGCGCCCTATGGTGCTGACGACCGGCCCAGCGAGCTGGAGGAGTCGCGGTGGCAGCACCTGCTGGAGCTGCGCGACACCCGCATCGCCCTGGAGCAGGTGGGCAGGGCTGCGAGGGCCTCAGCGGGGCAAGCTGCAAACAAGTGGGAACAGAAGAGGGCGGTCCTTGTGGGAGGCCCTTGCAAGGGGCGAAGCGCAGGGGCCAGGGGCGGGTGTGGCCTGTGTGCCTGGCTGTTGCGGGGCTGTGTTGCAGCCTGCTGCTGCTGGACCGCTGACCCTCAACTAGACTGTTTGCTACAGCCGTCGTAGCTGAAGCCCGCAGGCTGTGAGCGGCATGACATGGCATCGTGGGGGCATCGTGGGGGCATCACTGCCCTGTTAAGCATGTCTCCATGGCCACACAGGCTGAGAACGACATGATGCCAGTGTCAGGCCTTGCTGCATGGCCAGGTGCTGCTCTGCACTGCACTGCATGGCATATCCCTGAGTGACACAGCTCTGCTTGCCTGCTGCTGGTGACACTGGAGTCACGAGGGCAATCGCAGAAGCAGCATCACCCTCACTACCCTCATCACCATCACCACTCCACTGACACCGGCAGCAGCAGCAGCAGCAGCAGCAGCAGCAGCAGCAACAGCAGCAGCAGCAGCAGCAGCAGCAGCAGCAGCAGCAACAGCAGCAGCAGCAGCAGCAGCAGCAGCAGCAGCAGCAGCAGCAGCAGCAGGTTCACCCTGGCCATGTGGAGCCGGTTGTTATGCAGGCGGCGGACCGTGCCTGGGCGCAGCTGGCCTGGTGCAGCCTGACGGCCTGCCAGGTTGAGCAGGAGGCGGCTGAGCTGGGTGGGTGCCCTGATCACACCCACGCACACCAGTGCTTCAGTGCTCCTGCACACTGGCACCCTGGGCATTGCTAGCGCCTCTCCCACTCCCACGCCCATGCCCATTCCGACTCCCACTCCCACTCCCACTCCCACTCCCACTCCCACTCCCACTCCCACTCCCACTCCCACTCCCACTCCCACTCCCACTCCCACTCCCACTCCCACTCCCACTCCCACTCCCACTCCCACTCCCACTCCCACTCCCACTCCCACTCCCACTCTAAAGCGCCCTCTAAAGCGTTGAAGCACTCCTCTCCTGCTCGTGACATCACCACCCAGCCCTTGCTGCTGCCAGGCCTGGAGGTGGAGGAGCTGAAGCTGCTGCAGCCCTCCCTGGCAGCGCTCGCGCAGCGTGCAGCCTGCGACGTGCTGCTCACCTACCGCCTCAGCCTTGGTCAGGTGATGCCCGCACCAGCCCCACAGCTGCAGCTAGACACACCGTCATGCCAGGCTGGGAGGCCAGCGCTGCAGTCCGTTTGCCTCGCAACGGACTGCGCTGCTACACAAAGCACATACACCTTCTGCCTGCCCGTCACCCCACCAACGGCCCGCTCCCCCATCAGCCGCCCCCTCCATGAGCGTCCCAGTCAGCCTTGGTCAGGGGTCAGGGGTGAGGGGTCAGGGGTCAGGGGTTAGGGGTCAGGGAGCCCCCACCAGCCTGTGTCTCAGCTCCTCCGCCCTACCCCCAGGAGCTCGAACCTTCGCTGCCGGTAGCCCAGGCAGCTGCACAAGCAGCCGCTGGCTTGCAGCCTGGTGCAGGCAGCCTGTTGCAACCCCTCTGCAGCTGCAGCCCCGGGGCGCCAGGCTGGCAGGAGCTAGAAGAGTGGGCGGGTGGGAACCCTTAGTGGAGGCTGGCACTCCTGCCTGGTGTTGCGTGGTGTGCAGGTGGAGCTGCCCAGGGCTGAGGCCGGCCACCTTGCTCACATGTCTGACGCCCGGCTGCTGCACCAGCGCAGCGTTGAGGGGGTGAACGCCATAGTGCTGGTGAGGGGGAGGGGTCAGGGGCCAGGGGTCAGGCGCCAGGGTCAGGGGTCAGGGGTCAGGGGTCAGGGTCAAAGGGTACCTCCAGGGGAGAGAAGGAGGTCAGAGTGTTGGGGGGTGCATCAAGGTTGAGGTGGATGGGCTGGAAGATAGAGTGCGCTTGGGTTTGCACTGCTCAGTGGTGTGCAGTCCCTGGGCACTGCTGGCTGGCCCTGTCTTTGTCTGCCCGCTGCTGCTGCTGCTGCTGCTGCTGCTGCTGCTGCTGCTGCTGCTGCTGCTGCTGCTGCTGCTGCTGCTGCTGCTGCTGCTGCTGCTGCTGCTGCTGCTGCTGCTGCTGCTGCTGCTGCTGCTGCTGCTGCTGCTGCTGCTGCTGCTGCTGCTGCTGCTGCTGCTGCTGCTGCTGCTGCTGCTGCTGCTGCTGCTGCTGCTGCTGCTGCTGCTGCTGCTGCTGCTTCGCTGCTGCTGCTGCTGCTGCTGCTGCTGCTGCTGCTGCTGCTGCTGCTGCTGCTGCTGCTGCTGCTGCTGCTGCTGCTGCTGCTGCTGCTGCTGCTGCTGCTGCTGCTGCTGCTGCTGCTGCTGCTGCTGCTCTGCTGCTGCTGCTGCTGCTGCTGCTGCTGCTGCTGCTGCTGCTGCTGCTGCTGCTGCTGCTGCTGCTGCTGCTGCTGCTGCTGCTGCTGCTGCTGCTGCTGCTGCTGCTGCTGCTGCTGCTGCTGCTGCTGCTGCTGCTGCTGCTGCTGCTGCTGCTGCTGCTGCTGCTGCTGCTGCTGCTGCTGCTGCTGCTGCTGCTGCTGCTGCTGCTGCTGCTGCTGCTGCTGCTGCTGCTGCTGCTGCTGCTGCTGCTGCTGCTGCTGCTGCTGCTGCTGCTGCTGCTGCTGCTGCTGCTGCTGCTGCTGCTGCTGCTGCTGCTGCTGCTGCTGCTGCTGCTGCTGCTGCTGCTGCTGCTGCCCTGTCTTTGTGGGTGCCTGGGAAGGAGTTCTAGTCTGGAAAGAGAGGAAAATGAGCCTGGGCAGTATTCTTTGCAGTAGCTACCAACACAGGGTTGTTCGACTAAGCACTTGTACTGGACTCTGATTCCTGGACAGATTGCACAAAGCTGACCCCTGTCTTCCTGACCCCACCCCCTCGCCCCCTGCCCGGCTGCTCCCCCTGCCCCCCAGCTGCTGCCTACTGCCTGCTGCTGCAGGAGAAAGGAGGGGAGCAGCTAGCTCTGCTTCAGAAGCTGGCCAGGCTGGCCACCGCCATGCACTGTGCCAAGTGGGAGGTGGCAGCAGGTGACTTGCGTGTGGCCCATGCCCGGGCAGCCCTGTCGGACCTGCAGCTGCTGCATGCCACTCAGGAGCTGCAGGCGCTGCTGAGGGACCCCTCCAGCCTGCAGCGCCTGGAGGGGGGCCCCCGGCTGCAGGCCACCCTGGAGGCGGCCACGCGCTCTCACGCGCAGCGCATGGCCCTGAAGCAGCGCACACTGCAGCAGATGACGCAGAAACTGGCGCTGGGGCTGCAGGTGGGTCAGAGGCGTGGGTCCAAGGGGTGGGCCGGAGGGGTGGGTCGTGGGCTGCAGGTCCAAGGTCCATTGTTGGATGCGGTTGGAACCAGTTGAGGGTTCAGCACCTACAGGGTGGCGAGGTCACAACAAGTCAATGGCTGCTGAACTGCATCTTTGGCCGCTCTGCCACGCAAAGCCAATGTTGGCACACAGTAGCAGGGCCATGTAACAGAAACACGCACTAGAGCAGGGTCAGGCAGAGCGTGCAAGAACAGGGTCAGGCAGCGCCTGCCGGGCTTGTGAGGGCACCTGGTGCGGCGCGTGCAGGCGCATGAGCAGCTGCGCGTGGCCAACAGCCAGGCCCAGGCAGCTTACCAGGAGAGCGAGAGGCTGAACAGTGTGGTGGGCCGCCGCAGGTGAGCTGCTGGCCTCCCACCTGGCAGCAGGCAGGGCAGCAGGCAGGGCAGCAGGCAGGGCAGCAGGCAGGGCAGCAGGCAGGGCAGCAGGCAGGGCAGCAGGCAGGGCAGCAGGCAGGGCAGCAGGCAGGGCAGCAGGCAGGGCAGCAGGCAGGGCAGCAGGCAGGGCAGCAGGCAGGGCAGCAGGCAGGGCAGCAGGCAGGGCGGCAGGCAGGGTAGCAGGCAGGGTAGGCATGCCTGGTGGCTGGAAGGAGCTGGTTAGCTGCCAGACAGCTGTTGACCAGGGCTGAGGCTGAGGCTGGTCAGTGAGCCAGGGAGCACCTGGGGAGCACCAGGCAGCCTGCATGGAGGTGCTTGCACAGCAGCTGCAGTGTCCCCTTGACGCCTGGGCCCTGCCGTGGCTGCGGCCAGGGCTGTGCTACTGCCTGCCTTGTCATGAGGGCACACAGCTCTATGCTTGGCCGTGTCGCTGCATGCTCAATGGGGCACTCAGGGAGACATTTTGCAGGCACAAGGTGAGGCCTGCTTGCCATGCTGTGACCTAGCCCACCATGCCTGCCGCCATGCCTTTGGGCCAGCAAAGCCTGCGTGGGCCATGAGGGCCATGGGGGAGCAGGCAGTGCCCCGACCACAAGCATGGACCCAGCTGCACGCAGGCGCCGTAGTGCAGGAGCACGGATGCCACCATCACAAGCATGCCTCAAGCGCTGTGTGCATGTCATGTTGTCATGGCCATGCGCTCCAGCGAGCCTGTCTGTTTGGGGCTTGCTGCGGTGCATGACTCAGGGCGGATGAGGAGGCTGCACATTCACGCGCCATGCGGGCCATCACCACCAACGTCCAGCTAAAGGACATTGCTGCCCAGCAGGTAAGAAGGATACTGAAAAGCGATGGAGACTTATCAGGTGCCTTTCTCTGATGTTATCAGAGCGGCCAGGTGCCAGAGACCAGGCCACAGCAGCCCTCAGTGGCATATGCAAGGCTGGGTTTGGCATCCAGAGCAACAGGCACAACACAATAGGGCAAACGCCGTTTCGCCTGGGGCATGCTGCGTGGTCGTGCAGGCGTCGGAGATTGCTGCGCTGAGGGAGCAACTTGAGCGGCAGAAGCAGCGCACCTTCCCGGCTCTGCCGCCGCCGCCTCACGCATCCATTCCAAGCAAGCGCTACGGGAGCGCCGCAGACCTCGCAGCACGGTTCGCGAGCTTGAAGCAGCGACCGAGCACAGTGGCGGTTATGGGCGCGGCCAGGCCCATCACCCGGGCGCTGGTTTCGGGGCGTCCGCTGTCTGGGTCCGCTTTAGGGCCCGCCTTAGGGCGCCCGCTTTCCGGGTCAAACGTTGATGTAGGAGCGCCTTTGGTGGGGACGCGGCCCGTACGCCCGCAGTCGGTGCCGGAGGGTGGTATTCGGCCAAGCAGACAGACTATTCATCACAAAGCCGGAAATGGCTCCGCAAATGGCTCCACAAAGGGCATCCACGAGCAAGAACGCGAGAAACCCTTGAAGCCTGCGTCTCAAGCAAGAGCCGCTTGGTAGCATCGCAGACTGTGGCGGTTTACTGCCGTGGCAGGGAGTGGGAACGCTTTCCCAGGTTCAGTCTGAGTATCACTGGTAAGAAGCGTGCAACTGGGTTGTGCCACTGCAGCTACCTTTGCATGCTTGTCGCTCAGAGAGGGTAGGCAGTGAGAGACTGATATCCTGGCAGCCGTGTAGCTGCTCGTGTTCTCGCAGCTTTGCTTGCAGAATCCGAGAATGGTACCAAAATCCGAGAATGGTACCATTATCGGATTCAGGACGCCCCAACATGGGGTTGGTAACCATCATGCAATTACTGGAAGGCGTTGTGAGATCTGGTCCCAACATAAATTACACAACTACTATCTCAATACTGCGTCGTTTTCGATAACGTTCATCACATTGGCAGCTGCGACTTAGTCCGCGTTATGTGACCATCAGCGCAAGCCATTGGAGTCTTTGCTCGCGTACTGCCTGTTACAGTCCTGCTTTGAAACCAGAATGTGTTTTGAAATGCGCATGCAGATCTTTCCCAGCCCTGCATGCGAGATCTGGGTTTGTCATGTCTTACTTTGTCATGACGGTTGTTAGTTGTTCTTGGCTTAGTTAAGGCTGAGCGCGGCTTAGTGTCGGGACTTCTGCAGACTTCGGATTCAAGGACTTCTGGGGACTCTGGATTGGATGACTGGTTCAGTGACGTAGGATGAGAACTGTTTTTACTGATGCCATCTTCTGGACGATTAATCGAGCTTTCGAGGTACTTTTGGGTAGTACCTCCGGTGCAAGAACGCCGAAGGCTCACGCTGACCCATTAGCATCATCGCAACGTAAGCCTGCCCAGCTGCTCTAACCGCTGACCTGCAGCGTTTGTACCTGCAGTGTTTCAAATGCCTACCCGCGAAGCGGTGTCTACCCGCGAAAGCGGTGCCCACCTGCGCAAGCAGTGACTACCCGCGAGAGCGGTGTTTACCTGCGTTAGCGGTGACTACCTGCGCATGCAGTGCTACCTGCTCTTAGCAGTGAACTCTGGACTTCCGTACCTCGCGGGACCTTAGTACCTCGCGGGACCTTAGTACCTCGCGGGACCAGCCCGACAGCTTAGCTTCACTTCGCAGCCGAGTTGACATGCAGCTCACAGCGCCGCACACCACCGTCAACCCCACCACCACCCTCACGATACGTTGACATTGTAAAGCCAGCCATGTTTCATTGGTTGTGTCTCAGCTTCTACCAATCCATTAGGGTACACAGTTGGGCCAAAGCACCAAGCACGGTGCCTCCAGCTACAAAGCCATCAGCACAGTTACAAACCATTACAGTTCACTGGCTTAGCCTTCAATCATGCCATAAACCGCCATCATGGCACCAATCCTTCTCACAACAACAGCACTACAAATGACGCCACCACACGGCTGTGACAACACAACACAGAGCAGAGAGCACGACCACTGGCTGCAAGACCAACACAATCAGCATGCACAACATAATGACACAACACATACATGCAACTCTACCAATAGTTGCTGACCAGCCAGCTCTTGGTACCTACCTAATAGCACACATCACCACCAGCTGTTGAGCTGTGAGCACATCCCTATGCTCACTGACGCTGACACCACCTGACCCACTGACGCCAGCTGACCCACTGACACCAGCCGCTGAGCTGTGCGCATACACAAGACACATACTCCCGCTACCCACAATCCACACCAAGGACAACCTGCAGCAGCAGGTCAGCACATCATTGGCATGACAAGCAGAGCTAGACCAGCTCAGCAGCCAGCCACAGCTCTCAAGCCGCTAGCGGCACAGCTAGTGCACACTCTGGCAACCCAGGCAACACCTAGGGAAGCACACAACGACAACACACGCAGAGGGCGCGTCAAACGTCCTGGGGCAATGAGACTCCGAACAAATACAACACAACGCAGGGGAAAGAAAACCCGAACACACACACGCAGAGGGCGCGTCAAACGTCCTGGGCAATGAGATCCCGAACAAATACAACACAACGCAGGGGAAAGAAAACCCGAACACACACACGCAGAGGGCGCGTCAAACGTCCTGGGCAATGAGATCCCGAACAAATACAACACAACGCAGGGGAAAGAAAACCCGAACACACACACGCAGAGGGCGCGTCAAACGTCCTGGGCAATGAGATCCCGAACAAATACAACACAACGCAGGGGAAAGAAAACCCGAACACACACAAACACGAAGGAGTAACTCTCCACACGCAGATGTACAGTACCAGCGCCACCGAGCGGCTGCACTGGCTGGCAAGAAGGCCGGTTCACGTCGAGAATACCACATGTGTCGCACAATGGTGTCTTCCATGTGCACAACAGTTCGGTTCACCCAACTGTTCACGTTTACCACCATCTCTATCAATCACAACATCTATCAACTCCTCCTACTACCACCCTGCTTTCTTATGCATCACATCATTCGGCTGCTGATTTCACGTCTGGACATGTCATCACCGCGAGCTGAAGCCAGCTCTAGAGTGGAGAACAAGACAACATCGAGACACTTAGCTCGTTCTCTCTTGCACCTGGTGTGCATGTAGCGTGGTGCATGACTGCTTGTTTGCATGTAGCATGTGCATGTTTGCTTTTGCTTTTACATGTCTGCTTTCAACTGCCTGCCTGCTTTGTGTTCGAATGACTGTTTCACCCAGACAATGCAAGCTCCGGGACGTAGCTTTTTGGAGTGGGGGAGAGTGTTACAGTCCTGCTTTGAAACCAGAATGTGTTTTGAAATGCGCATGCAGATCTTTCCCAGCCCTGCATGCGAGATCTGGGTTTGTCATGTCTTACTTTGTCATGACGGTTGTTAGTTGTTCTTGGCTTAGTTAAGGCTGAGCGCGGCTTAGTGTCGGGACTTCTGCAGACTTCGGATTCAAGGACTTCTGGGGACTCTGGATTGGATGACTGGTTCAGTGACGTAGGAATGCGATGAGAACTGTTTTTACTGATGCCATCTTCTGGACGATGTAAGTACAAAGCACTGCCACGCTAGTCGGAAGCTGTCTACGAGTACGTAGTCAGCCACAGCGGCAACATGTCTCTGGCGGCTGCAGCCGGAGTTTAGTTCGCAGCCAGCCATGCATCCTGACCGCGCAGCAGCACTGTAACACTGCCACATGTGCCCGCGAACAAATCACAGCGGCGAGACGGGTCTCCTTGGGACGGTGAGCCACATCCCTGTAACCCCATCTACCTGGCGCAGTGAGCTGGTTGTGCAGAAATGGAATGTCCGGCCAACACCCAACGCGATGCCTGCCGGGCGTGCAGGGCACCTAGACGGGGTGGTTGAAACATATCTGTATGCTCGCTTCCGCCGGATACACCATTTGGGTCGGCGCACACTAAGGTATCACCGGCTTACACCCCCCCTCCTCCACTGTGTCCTCCACTGTGTTGCACCCGCTGCACCTACAGAAACATGGCCATAAAATGTTTGTTCTTGACTCATAGGCGTGTCCCTGGAGCCTATCGCACATCAAACAGCCCAGGCCTCTATCACCTTGACAGTAGCAAAGTGACATCATGTTCACCAGGCAGGTTAATCTGTCCGTCTACAGTGTCTACAGTTGTCGTCTTCACAGCCCTGCCACCATGCCCACCCCCCTCCACCCATCATTGCAGGAGCCCACCTCATTGAGCCTGCCCACCCCCTCCCAGTCCTTCCTCTCGCCCCCTCCCCAAGCCCACCTCCTCCCAGCCAACCCCTCCCAGCCAACCCATCCCAGAGTCAGAGCCTCCCAACTCTCTTGAAAAGAGGGTGTGTCCTTTACACGAGGTTTATTTCTCGCTCAGGATGCCGATTGAGCATCGAAACACACCAGTGTGTAGAGGACTCGCTTGGCTACACGTAATGCCTGTTTTCAGCTCTATTGAATGTGTACATGATGCACTACCTGGGCGTGAACCTGGCATACATTTTGTGGGCAGATATCACCATGCACGCCTCCTCCACCCTCGACCTTCCTAATGATGCCGTGATGACGCAAACGCAAGTATGTGTGCAGCCGCGCTTTGTGTTGCGATGGCCGGAACTGCGAGTTTGAAACCTAAGAAGCTGAAATGCTTCTTTAACGCACTCACACCACTACTAATGCTGCGATTAGAACAGCTGCATACTTCTTAGCATCGATTAGTTTTTACTCGTCATTTGTGTCGCTCGCGCTGTCAAACGAGACGGAGTAGTTGTATGCTCTAGCGGTTCAACAAGACACTATGTGCACCCTTCACCTTATATTTAAGTAGACTATCTGACCTGATAGTCAAACTGACCGCGGGACCCTTCATACTCAAGCCTTTTCTGCTCGTTTCGCTGTCTACGCCCCGTATTCGTTGTAGCTAGAGCATGTGTGCAGATGCGCAGTTTTCGTTCTGTCGCTAAAGCGGTTTTGGACATCACCACCGGTTCGGTCCACGGTGCTAACACCTCAAATGCATTCCCACTCCCACCTGGCCCGACTCGCACCCCTAGGCAAGGCAAGGCCTCTACACTTCATAGCAAAGCACCCAAGCAACACCAATATTCACATCCACATTGACCACTTGCATGCGCTGCCTCTACCGAGATGCCATGGCCTAGGTGCCACTGCCCTTGCCCTCTCATTCAGACGTCCCTGTACTAGCATGGTTAGAGGCAGTAGAGGCGAAGGCAGCTTGCTTCAGCCTTTGCTTTAGCGACAACTTGTGTCATGCATGCCGCGACGTGCATACCACATTGGTTGGGTACAATAGATGAGCAACATATACTTGATGTCAAACAGCTTGCAAGACTGGAAGCACCCTTCCCAGGCAACTGCAACGTCCAACTGCACTCCCCCCCCGTACCACCAAACCGCACCACCTCATGGCGCAACATAACATGGCACAGTATGACACATGGCTGCCATAGCTTGACCAGGCTACACAAGCAAGCACCAGGCACCACATAACTACCAAAAGGGAGAGTGACCTTAGGCAACACCCCCTGGGTCTGAGGAAAGAGCTGCTTGCCAGTGGCAGCCCAGCCTAGCTCGGGCATAATGATCTGCTGCCCCACCACAGCCACCACCATGACTTGAAAGGTGAAGGTGGTGTTAAGCAACAGGCCACTCAGCTCGGCTGCCCAGTCCGGTGCCAAAGCTCCGCGCTCTTCCATAATGATAGCCACGGCCTTGGTGACGGGCCCGAGCACACGGGTGAGGGACAGGCAAGCTGTCACGAAGCTGCCCCACCGGGTAAGGGTAGGGAAGCTAGGCTTGTGCCACACCCCCATGTTTGGCAGTCCATCCCAATGCCCCATGATGAGGCTGCAAAGCCGCTCAATGCCAAAGGCGACCTCCGCAGACAACCCTTGCCGCCCACGGTCCTCTGCCTTGCCCCATGCTGTCAGGCCCTGGTGCAAAACATTGTGGTAGAGATGGCTGAGGCAAGGCCAGAACATGATGGGGGCTAAATCCTGGCGTCGGCGAGAAACGTTGACGAGGGCGACGAGCCCACCCGTCCTCCCAACATTGCTTGCGGCACTGCAGCCAAGGGGCATGGAAGTGAGGGAGATCAGGCTGGGCACTAGGTGTTAGCCACTGGTGGTGGTAGGCACATGGTACAGGGCAGGGTTAAGCCAAGCGATGCGGCGTTGTAGCCACTCACCGGCAGGTTGGTGAAGGGTGAGGGGGCTTGCTCTTTGCTGCTGGGTAGGGTAGGGATGTCAGAGGGGAGGTGAAGGGGAGGGTTGAAGTATATGGGTACTAGGGTGGGGTGGGGTGGGGTGAGGAGGTGGAGGTGGAGGTAGGCTAGGAGGTGGTGGTGGTGGTGGCGGCATAGGAGATGGGGCTTGTCGGGTCATGGGGCTTGTCGGGGGCTCCTGCAACAGTTGACAACCATGGTGTTGGGGGTAGCTATGCACGAGGTGGATAACTGTTTGGTAACGTCTGCTTTATCTACACTTGAAGTGGCAGCAGCAGCGGGTCATTCTGCTTCATACAATATGGTCATCACAAGCAACATAGCAAGCTGCGTGTAGGCTGCATAGGCTAACTCATGACAGTCCTTACCTCAAACTGAGAGGTACGCCTAAGCTTTAGGACCATATGTGACCTTGCCCCCACAGAAGCGGGACCACATGCGCGCCTACATAAAGAAAGCAATGTCGGGTTGATTGAGCCAGGAGGGATGCGCATCGCCGGCTGTACTTGCCTTCACAGCGTAAAGAGTCCACTACGCCATTGCGAAGGATTACCACAGCTCACTTGCGCTGCGCGATGTCTTGAGAGCGACCGGCTGATTGGTGGGCGCACTTTTTTCGTTTTCGGGGTTCCTGGCATTACGGGCGTATAGCAGACTAAGCGTTCATCGCATGCCGCACGGTGCTACGCCAATCGCACAGTTCCCGGCGCCGGAATGTCCATGACATGGTTGTGCAAAAGGGTTTATCAGAGTTGGGAGGGTCTGACCCAGAGCACCTCTGTTGCGCGTAGTAGCCAAGTAGCAAGGGCGGGGTGGGGCGGGGCGGTCCATTGTCGCCCCCTGCCGGTCTACCGGTACATGCAGCACAGTGGGGAGAGTAGGTGGCGCCCACTAGAGCTGTGCTGGCGGCCTGATCAGGCAGCTCTGCCAGCCAAGGGCAAGGAGCACCCAGGCCTGGGCTACAAGCGGCTGCGAGACCGGCCACCTAAGGCCCAGCAGCAGCAGCAGCAGCCTGCTAAGGCACAGTAATGTGTGTCCCCCACTTGAGTTATCATCAGCTTACATTAGCGCATGTCCGTCATGCCAACTCTAGACTATAGCCCTCAGGGGTCAGGCAATAGAGTAGGCGGTAGGCACTCATGTACCATGTCCATGTGCATTGGGTATACTCCACACTGCACCTTCACACCATTTGAGTGGTCCCTAGTATTCCGACTCAAATGGAGGCCCTAGTGAAGGACGAGGGGGTTGGTTTATGATATAACAATCCTGCAACGTAGCCTCGCTTGATCATCCATCTAAAGCCGCATTACATCCCAGTATTGGGAGCCACCTGCCACCGCCACAACATCAGCAACCGCGCCCTCGCCATTGGGAAGCATGCGTTCATCATGCCGTCAATGCTGAAGCAGGTCAAGATCAATGGTACTTGTGCGTCGAAGTCACCATGCAATGGACACTGAACTGAAAGCTTGTGCGCTGAACCCCACTGAGCATGCACGTGACCCCTGCTTGGGAGGGGAGGATGGATGTTAAGCAGCCTAGACCAAACGCCATGCATGCATGCATGCATGCATGCCTGCTTGGGAGGGGAGGATGGATGTTAAGCAGCCTAGACCAAACGCCATCCATGCATGCATGCAGGTATGAAAGTGTACAGGGAACCCTGGACATCACATGCAACACAGGGTCAGCAAGAAGTGCACACAGCAGGGTGATCCGCTGCACACAATGGCAGCAGTCAGTAATTATGGCGCAAACTAAGGACATGCCAATCGTACTCAGCCTGTTCATGCACGGTGTTGACAAAGCTGCCAGCGCACACAGGGCATCCACATGGGGCGGCTGCTGGTGCATCCATCATGCTGTAAGATCACCCTTGCTGCAGCAGCACTTGTGCAGCCGCCTTGCTGGATGTGTGGCTGGACATGAGCACACTGCCCGCTGCCTGAGGCAAGCCACTCCCACTGCTGCTGCTGCTGCTGCCATTGCGCTTGAAGAGGTCCAGGCTGCCGTTGAGGGAGTCGATGCCCATCAGGTTGCCATGCAGGGTAGCCATGCTGGCCAGGAGGGGTGAGTTGATGAGGATGGCGAGCACGCCAGTCAGGGCGTCAGAGCAGGACGCTGCATAGCCTGGACCCTCCGCCCCTGCAGCCATGCTAGGCTGCTGGCGTTCCCCGCTGCAGGTGGCAGTTGTAGTGGTGCAAGCAGGAGGAGCACTGCAGCAAGGGTCGCCCGGGTGTGTGGCTGAGGCTGCTGGGAGTGACAGCTGAGAAGGGCTGGGCGGCTGACCTGCATCCGGCTGCTCTGCGGGCAAGGCAGAGCTCGACTGCCGGGTGCAGGCAGGGAGGAGCAGGTGAGCCTGGGCCGGCTCCACAGCAGCAGCAACAGCAGCAGCGGGCAAGGGGGCTTGACTGCCAGCAGCTCCTGCAACAGCTGGGCAGGACTGACCTTGGCCACTGGCCGGCATGGTGGTGTGGCTGCTGCTTGCGACTGGCTGACCTGCAGCGGACAGGTCTGCTGCGCTGGTGGCCAGTCGCTGCGTGTGCTGGCCCTGCCTGTTACTAGCCAGATGCAAGGGCGTTGAGGCACTGCTTGCCCTGGGCAAGGTACAGCTGGCAGCCCGAGCAGGTGTGTCCTGCCCCATGCCTGTCTGGCTTGAGCGCAGCAAAGCAGCATTGCGTGGATGTGGACCACACGCCGGTGGCTTGTGGAACAGGGGCATGGAGAAGGTGGAGATCTTGATGCCCAGCAGCTCCTCCAGTTCAGGCAAGGGGTGTGAGTTCAGCCGGGGGGCACTGCTAGGCGCACTGAGGCCGGGCAACAGAAGGGTGTCAGCCGCATGCTCTGCTGCTCGTGTTTCGTGCAGGCGGGGCGACCCACAGCCTACGCCAACCAAGCTGCTCAGTGTTGCCCTGTCCATGCCACCGGCAGACACACCTCTGTCCCTGGCCTGGTGGGGCAGGGTGTGGGGCGGCGGGCCATGGGGGTGGCAAGGCTGGGGGGACCACCAGCAAGAGGGGGACCCCCACGGCTGCCCATGGCCCAGTGTGCCGGTCTGCTGGGTCACGGGGCCAGATGAAGAGTCCCAGCTGCACAAGGCCAGGTGCTGCTGCTGCTGCTGCTGCTGCTGCTGGCGGGTTGGCAAGGGGAGGAGCGAGGTGGGAGCTGCTCGCTGCCCCCTCCCTGCTCGCTGACCTGCCCCTGAGCCACAGGCCCCATGCGTATGCTGTGCAGAAGCTCTTGACCCTGTACCATGCCCCCTAGCTGCACTGCCGGCCTTGCGGCCCCAGCCCATCCCATCCTGTGCCATCCCTGCGCCTTGCTGCCAGCTGCGGTGGGAGGTGAGGGTGGTGCCTGGCTCCCCCTCATAGTCAGCGGAGGCACACTGGGCACCCTGCCCCTCAGCCCTGTCTGCTGCGTGGCCCTCAGCTGCAGCTGCCTCACTGCTGGCATCACGCCCGCCCAGCTCAGACTCCACGGCCTGCAGCAGGGAGGCCATGTCGCAGCCATGGGCAGGGCCAGCTGGGCCGTGGAAGCCGCCCTCTGAGGTGCCCCGCTCGCGCCGGCCTGGCCAGCCACAAGACTTTCCCCCGGACCTGTCCCCTGTTGCTCCAGTCAGGACAGCTCCACGGGGTGTGGGCATGCTGCCTGGGCAGCTCAGCATCCAGCTACCAACCCCCTTTGACCCCATGCATGGCAGCACCTCTCCAAGAGGGGCGGCTGCAGCATTCCAGCCATAACCCTCTGCACCCCGTTTCTTCTTCTTGGCTGGCACACTGCTGCTGCCATACGCCCCAGCACCCATGATGCTGCGCCCAGGCCCTGCATCAGTGGCCATGTCAGCAGCTGCAGCGTGGCTGGCTGCACAGAGCTCAGCAAGCAGTGCCTCATGGTGGCCCATGGCAGCTGTGGGGACCCGGTCCTCTTCAGCGTCTTCAGAGCTGCCTGGAAGGCCTGAGCTCTGCTGCAGCTGCAGGCCGGGTGGGACCAGAGCCAAGCCCAGGCCAGGCAGGGGTGTGCTGCTGGGCACTAGCCAGGGCTGCGTTGGGTCGGCGAGGCTGGGCCAGCCATCTGCAGAGGTGGCTGGCTGGGCTGGACTGAGTAGGGTGCCGGGTGGTGCACTGAGGCTGGGCAGGGGTGCCAGGCCCAAGGGGAGCTGCGCCAGGCTGCTGGGTAGGCTGCCGTCATCCAGCCACCTGCACACCACAGCATTGACGCCAGCACCAGAAGCACACGTCATGCATCAGCATGCAGACACACGCAACAGGCATCGTCACAACCAACAAAACCGCAAGCACATGCACTGCCTAGGTTGAGGTTGTTGCCCAGCCTGGCACTGTGGGCAGCAGCGTGTCCTGCCTCTAGGCCTGCCACAGGCGCCCTGGTGTCCACCTGTGAGGGATGTCATTCAGACACACGCGCTCCTTGTCCCCTGCATCGTACAGGATGACATGACGGCGGGAGGAGGTGCTGTAGCCCACCACAGTGCCGGGGTAGTAGATGCCATCCGCATCCCAGAACACCTCGACACGCCGGCCAAGGTCCTTGCGCTTTTCAGGGTTAGCATCCATTGTGCCTCTGCAGGCAGGGTGGGTAGCGGCGGGGGGCTGCAAGGCTGGCAGCACGCTGGATGCTGTGGGTGGTGCCACTGGCCAGGGTGGGGCCACTGGCAGTCTGCTGCCCACCAGGAGAGAAGTAGTGCTGCCACTGGCTGTAGCTGGAAAGATGGGTAGATTCCCTGCCTAGCGGCAGACATACGCAACGTACCTGCAGCTCACACTATTGTGCGCATGGTGTGTGGCATGTGAGAGCATGGCTGTGGTCCTGGTCGGGGTGCGGTGCAACAGTGCGATGGGGCACGTGGAGGAAGGGGAGAGGCGCACACCTGCAGTTGGCTGCCCCACACTTGCACTCAAAGGATGCCACATTGACCAGCTTGCTGACGCCATAGTGCTCAAAGAAGTAGTCGTAGGTCAGCTCCTGCAGGCCAAAGCAGGAGCAATGATCAGCAATGGCATCAGCAGGACCCAGCGACTTGGCGGGTAAACAGACACTAGGACAGCCTGCCTGGCTGGCTGGCTGGTTGCCTGACATGCTCCCGCAATGCTTGTCACAGACCTGCATGTCTGCCTCCCAGCCCTCTCCTGACTGACTGACAGCAGCACCACCACAGCTGGTCTCAGGCCAGCGCACCTCGCCCGGTGCGATAGGTCGCTTTGCAAAGATGCCAATGCGCGGCTCCCCTGTTGCCGCATCGTGCCACTTCTGGGTCTCGCAGTTTGCATCGCAGCTGGAATTGAGCAGGCGTGCATAGTTGCCCTTGCTGCGGGCATCTATGTACAGGTTGGGTCCCAGCTCCATGATGTAGTAGCAGGGCTCGTTGGCAGCCTTGGCCGCGTCCATGCGGCGGGCCAGCTCCTTGTCGTCGACCACCTCGCCTGCATATTCCAGCAGGAAGGCGCCCGCGGCCACAGGCTGCAGCACCCGCACGCCATAGCCCCTGTAGGGGCAGCGCACAGCACAGGCAGGGAGCAGGATCAAGATTAGATGGCCGCCAAGGCAGGGCGGGAAGGAGGAGGCCATGCACAGCCTAGCAGTGAGCACAGAAAGCCTCCCAGAACCTGGTACTGCTCACAGCCCTGGTGCACTCAGCAGCTGCTTCCCAGCAGACCTCAGTAGCGGTGCTCAGAACTAGCGGTAGTACCAGCTGTAGTTCACGGCCAAACACCTCCACTCGCCATTTCCCAGTGGCAGCATCAACCCTTTCAAAGCTAGCACACCAAGAGGCTGGCTGCTGGCTACAACTCGCCGGCACTACTTGCCTGCTGTCTGTGAGGAACGGCTCCATGTCGGGGCCCTTCAACTTGTGGAACGGGCGGTTGCTGCATGCCTCGCCACAAGGGCAGCTGCGGGGGTCGCAGTGGATGTATGACACCCTGTTCAGGCACCCTGCCTGGCAGCCTGGAAGCAGGTGGGAGGTGTCACCCGAGTCCGCTGCAGGGCACACAACACAGCAGAGTGGAGGTGAGGCCCTGCCTGACACAGCATCCGAGTCCAAGTCTGGAACCAGCACAAAACAGTATGCACGCATGCAGCAACCTGTCTGAGTATGTTTCTTTGCAGACCCATTCCTGCTGTGAATGCTTGCAGCCAGGTATGGTCTTGGCACAGCCTTATAAGTGGTCTGTCTGCATACTCTGCAGTCACTGCGGCTGATGGTTCTGCCCCTCACCTGGCTGAGTTGATGTTGCAGCGGCTTGGCGGCACATGCACACGTTGATCTCCTCCTTGTGCAGGCGTTTAGGGCGTGGGCGTGACAGCCACACATTGCGCCGGATGTGCTCATAGCGAGGCGGCCTGACAATGAGCCACGGCTTTGGCAGCATAAAGTCCTGGGGTGCTGCTGGCAGCAGAGGCTCCACAGCAGGCCACCTGAATGCTGAGCAGGCTGCCAGGGTGGTGCGGGGCACCACATACACAGCAGGCACAGCTGTGGAGGGAGTTGCCGCTATAGCCTGCTCCACCGTCACGGACAGAGTGGGCTGAGCTGCTGCTTGCGGGAGGTCCAACACCAGCGTCTGGCTCTGCTGGGCAGCTGCCATGGGGGGCAGCATGTTCACCAGGGTAGCGTCCATGCTCTGCATGAATTGGAGCACCTCAGCTGCCTCTGCATCCAGCTGATCCTCATCTGGTGTGCCTGGAGCTGCGTGGGGCGCCTCTGTGGCCAGTGACATCACACACTCTGCCTGACCTGCCTGGTGCACCAGCCCCATGCCGCCCTTGCCAGGGCTACCGTGGGGACCAGCTGACTCGATGGGAGGCTGCGCTGGCTCCTGCTGCGCTGAACTGCCACCACTGCAGCTGCTGCTGCCATCCATAGTGAAATTGCTGCTGCCTCTGGCAGGGGAGATGCGGGGTGGGCTGCTGGTGCTGGACGTGCTGGCGTTGTTGCATGGCATACTGATGGCTGCTGCTGCATCCACAGGCGGCGGGGGAGCCAAGACAGGAGGCAGCACCTCCTGCATGAGGCCTGACACTGGCACTGCCACCACGACCGTCGCAGGTGCTGAGCACAACTTTGTCTTTAGAGCAGGCACTGCTTCAGAGCTAGGACCTGGCTCCACCACGGTCCCACGCTCAGCTGCTGCTGTGCTGCAGGCTGCAAGGTCGGCCCCACCTGCTGGTAGGGCGGCCTTGCCCCCCGCAGCAAGTTTGCCTGGGGCAGGCAGTTGAGGGCGGCTGCGCTGTAGTGAAGAGCGGGAGAGGATGTTGCTGCCCCCTGCCTTACGAACTCGAACCCCGCCACTGACACCCAGCGATGGTGGCTGGGGCAGCCGCCGCACCGCTGGCTTGCTGTTGGCCGGCTGCACCTCTGAGGCGCTTGCCATGTCTCCTTCCTGCAGCGCAGTGGGTGGGTCTGCACAGCCAGGCTGCTGCTCAACTGTTTCTACCAAGACAGGGGCAGCCATGGCAGAGTCTGCAGGCAACGAGCTGTGATCCGAAACAGGATGGACCGCGGCAGGTGTGTCTGCAGCAGGCTGACTGCCAGCCACTGGTGCTGGTTCCTGAGCTGACATAGCCACTGCTCCGCCTGCAGTTGGGGGTGTTGGCTCACAGGCATCTGGCGGCTGCTGGCAACTGTTTCCAGCACCTATGGAGCTGACTGAAGAGAGCACGGGGAGGGTAGAGGGGTTCCCAACATCCACTGGAGCAGCAGCCTCCCTGCGCCTGAGGCTGGTGGGCGCGGCTTGCTGCTTGGCCAACTTCAGCCCAAGGCGCCGTTCCCGCTCGCGGTCTCGCTTGCGCTGTAGCTGTGTTTCTCTGTCCAGGCGCTTTGCAACCTCCTGTTCCTGGGCCCCAGTTTGCTGTGCTGCCAGGTTCACACACTGCCCTTGCAGCTCCACAGCCGCCGGGCTTGTGTCTGTCTCCTCTTCTGTGTGGCTCGCTGCAAGCTGTGTTGTGGGTGGTGCTGCTGTCACAGGGGGCTGCGCTTCTGCTGCTGCTGGCTCCTGGAGGCTAGCAGTGTCTGGGAGGACAGGTTTGGCCTCATCAGGGGGCTCCTGCAGTGTCTTGACACTACTGGGCGCCTGCTGCTGGACATCTGCTGTCGCTGCAGTGCACTCAGCCAGCTCCTCTGCTGGGACACCGACACAGTCAGCTGTCTTGTTGCCACCCGCAGTGCCGGCGGCCTGGCACACTGCTAGTCGGGCTGCTGAGACACAAGACCGTGTCCCTTTCCTGTAGGCCAGGCTCCTGCTCCCATTCTGCTTGCCACTGGTGCCGCCTGCTTTGTGGTCGCTGTTGTGACCTGCTTTGCGCTGTGACGGGGCCTCCTCAGCTGCTACTGCTGCCTTGCTGCTATCCTCACACGGTTCTGCCTTAAGGACCACCTCTGCATGGGAGATGTTGGTGGCATCTGCCAATGCGGCAGGCAGGGCGCTGGAGGGTGTGTGCTCAACTGGCAGTGCCTTTGGCAAGGGCTGCCGCTTAACCAGCTTGATGCCTGCCAGCCGCCTAATTTCTGCAGGAAGCTTGCTGACATCCTGATCATCCAGGAAGCAGGGGCTGCTGGCATGGTCAGCAGCAAGGGGTGCGGCAGCAGTCTGGATGCAGTTCCTGTCTGCACTGGCATTGGGAGGGCTGCAGCTGTCTGGCGTGACTAAGCCTGGTGCTGCTGGGGACACCTGTTGCTCTACCTCCATGGCAGCTGCAGCGCCGGAGGTGTCAGATGCTGGCGCCAAAGCAGCAGTAGGGTGCACCTGATGCTGGTCAGACACGGCTGGCAATGCCACCTGTGCTGGCGCTGCATTGTGCACTGGGCGCGCTGACGTGGGATCTGAGGCGGCTGCAGTGGCTTCAGAAGAGTCAGTGAGCTGTGAGGTAGAGGCTGGGGCAGCCAGCGAAGAAGGAGCTGATGCAGCAGCTCTCAAACGCTTGCGGGCTGGAGGAGCCATGCACGCAGGCAATGGCTCCACATCAACCTGCTTGAGCACACATCCCTTCTTCCCGCGAGCCCCATCCTTACGCTGCGGCTGCTGAGGAGGCGGCTTGCTGTTTCCCTTGCCTGTCACTGTCACTGACATGTTGTCAACCTCCTCCTCAAGCTGGTCCTCAGATGACGAGGTCTGGCTGATGCTGCCTGACTCACTGCCGGACACTGCACACTCTGCTGCTACGCGCTTCTTGCATGGCAGGCCCTGAGCTGACTTCGGCTTTGACAGCTGTGCTGCTGGGCAAGCTTTGCATTTGGGGAGCTTGCTGCAGGACAGGCTGCCCTTTACAGGCAGCGAGGCTACAGGCTTCCCAATCACAGGCTGAATAGCTGAGGCAAGGACACACTCCTCTTCCTCACAGCCTGACTCCATGGCACTGTCTGCACTGTTATCGCTGCTTGTAGATGCTGTAGGGCTGCAGGTTGGCTTTCCACGAGCTACCACTTTCTTGCTGGGTGTGCATGGCTTGCTGTTGGCCTTGGCCTGCTCTGTGGGCAGTGGCAAACCTGCAATCAACACATGCTTGAACTGTTTAGAACGTGTATCCTAGTTTCAATCTGCCATCCCAAATGCACGCACTAGCTTCTGGAGGGCGGCACCACCAGGCCTGGGGAGCTTTGCGCTTCTTGTCGAGGCATAAGAACTCCAGGACCTGAAGCCGCAGTCAAGTGATGTGATGGTGCGCCGTGCTGCGACGCTGTGCTTGTACGGCAAGCCCTACGCCTGGACTGCTGTACCCACCTGAGCGCAGGCCTTGAGGAACGTTTTCTGCTTGCCCTTAGCCAGATAACCAGCTGTAATGCCTTCTCCAAACGCGACGACGTCAAGCTGGCCGATCCAGGCTATTTCCAGGGTCCCAAAAAACATGACAGGCACGTCTGCGTTCTTCTTGTGCGATACCTTGCCAAGCTTCCTTTGGGCTGCGCTGTCACTGAGGACTTGGGCCTGCAATACGCCCCAGTTCCATGCTCAGGGCCTGTTTATGATGCATCGGCATAGAGGTGGCTATGCCGGAGGCGCTGTGCCTGCCTCGCATACTTCCTTCGACATCGCTATGCAATAATCTGCATTTGCTCCACTGTCAATGGAAACCCTTCTCACCGGCCAGTAGGGGTAGCCCTTTACCCTCGCCCACACGACCTGACAGCTCCCCGCGTCTTGCAGCAACCTCGGGTGCGACAGCAGCTTTAATTCTTCGGCGTCTGCCATCACGGCTCCCACAGCAGCTTAAGCTGACTCCAACAACGGCGCTGCGTCTATGCTTGCTGGGCCCGGATCCCTGCTCGGCCTAGACGGTGCTGGGAGCATTTGGGCGCTTACTATCCGTGTTGAGCAGCAAGGGCGCCTGATAATAGTGCTGATGCTGAACCCAAGTTTTTGGGTCCCACACCCACATAAATTTGCCTCGCGACACACAACAACTTTGCCAACTGCGACAAGGTCACATGTTAGGCGGTGCTTCTAACCTGTTGCTCGTATTGAAAGCGGGCAATGGACGTACTCGATTAGTAGGGCCTTGGGTTGAAGCTGCCGTGGCGCAATGGCTGTGGAGCTACAGCGCTACCCCTTCCGCTGGCGTGCATACACGCGGTCTGCACGCCAGCTCAGTAGCATGTCAGCAGGCTGCAGCTGACCCAGGTGCCGCGTCGCACCAGGCATCTGTGCATCCTGCTCTTCTATACAACGCCAGTCTCAGCCATGCCATGGCCTTGCAGCCTGTGAAGCAGAAACTGAAGCCAGCTGAGTACACACCCTGGGTTTTCTCAAGGCATGCATCTCGACCACGGGGCATCGTTCGTCGTATGCACTTTATGATGCAAAGCTTGGAGGAAGAGCAGGTGTGGCCCCACATAGCACTGGGGCGGGATGAGACCAGCAGCACATGCTATAAAAGGGCACCCAGACCTGCGCACCAGTCTTGCTATACCAGCTCGTATCCGGTTCACTGTGCACAGGTACGGAACATGCAGCTGGCCCGACCCATACCTTCTTTCAAAGCCGGTGATATCTTAGAAGTGCGCATGGTGGTGCCAGAAGCCAGCAAGAAGGTGGTCACCTACAAGGGACTCTGCATAGGGAGATACAACAAGGGAATTCGCAGGTGAGACACACAGCTCCCCGGCGTTGAAGTCAGCTGATGTGCAGCCGGTCAGTGCTGCAGTACCCTAATGTGGCTGCTGCAAAGCCTTTGCCTCGTCTGCCACACCGACTGCGCGTTCCCAGGCCGGCTCCGCAGGCCATGCCACCAGCGCCACACCCATGGGCTTAACGGGCTGGTGGCCCCAGCACCAGTGCCATCGCAGGGCATGAGTGCATCATATCCTGTCTCATCAGCACAAGGGGTACAGCTGGCAGCAGCTCCTGCTCGTTGCCCACCCTACTCCCTGGGAAGCCCTGCGCCAACACCTGCCAGCCCCTCCCCTGTTTGCTATGCCTGCTGGCCCTTTTCCCTTGCAGCGCATTCAAGCTCTACAACGTGTGGCCTGACTCAGGCGGGTTCGTGCAGCACATCCCCCTGTACATGCCCGACCTGCTGGATGTCAAGGTGGTTGGCCACCGGCCAGTGCACCGCAACAAGCTGTACTATGTGATGGACCGCAAGGCCACGGACTACCGGTTCCAGGACTCACCCACCTTTGCAGCCAGAGCTGAAGTGGGCGTAGGGGCACAGCAGGCTGCAGAGAGCCCCGGTACAAAGGGCAGCGCCAAGTCGAGCAAAGCTAAGAAGCAGTGATGGGGCGCGCCATGGGGGGATGTGCTGGACAGCAACTGGGCAAAGACAAGGGTCAATGATAATACGCCTTATGGCAATTGGGCAGGGACATCCCATCGTCCCTCACCAGGGCCTACATTATAGTCAGAGCACTAGGGACAAAAAGGGACCACTAGGGACAAGTACAGCCCAGCACTGGGAAAGCAAGCACCCTTGCACAAGCTGCCGCTGGAACCCTGTTTAAGAGCCCCTGTTTACCGTCGAGAGTAGCTGTCTTGGCGTAACTTATGTGAGGCTGCGAGCGGAATCATTACTCCAAGTTGCTTGAGAAAGCCACCCCCATCTTGAAGCACATCGCGCAATGATAAGGAAGAAGCGGAAGAGCACGCCAAGCAAAAGAAGGGCCCGACAAAGAAATCAGAAGGTGCGTGTCCTTAGCCGGCTGTGAGCTACGTGAGTTACGCGCCGTGTGATAACCCGTCGCTCCTCGTTCCATCGCAACGTGTCGCTCGCCTCAAGGGAAATCAACGACAGGCTCGGCCAAGCCAGTGCGGGCCCTGATGTGGTGCCCGGTAGTGGCCCCCCGCAAGCTCCCACAGCCAGCAGCCTCAGAGCCAGGGCCCAGCACTCCCCCGCCAGCCAAGCGCACTAAGGTCGAGCAGGAAGCTGAACCCAGCCAGCCCACCAAGGGCGCCAGGGCCCAGCAACAAGTGGGTGCGAGCCCGCCTACCCAAGGCCCAGCAGCAGCCTGGTGAGGCACAGTAATGTGTGTCCCCCACTTGAGCTGTCATCAGCTTATACTAGCGCATGTCCGTCATGCCAACCCTTGACTATAGCCCTCCGGGGTCAGGCAATAGAGTAGGTGGTACGCACCCATGCACCATGTCTCTATACTCTACACAGCACAGGTGTTAATCCCATTTGAGTAGTCCCGCTATTGATCCCTAGGATTCCGGCTTAAATGGAGGCCCTAGTGAGGGACGAGGGGGCTGGAGCGGGTCACTAAATCTCGTGCATAGTAATAGTCCTTATCATGCCATGTCAGGCAACCCTTCTCATGCTGCGTGGGTGAAGCACGCAGCGCCACCCTGGAGGTGTGGTAATGGGAGGGCCTCACAGAAGGTCATCGAGCAGGGACGGCACCGGGCAGCTGGGGCTTTGATGGCCAGGCCCACAGCCAGACAGCGTTGGGCGTATAGCATTCAACAGTGTACAGCTGTTCATTAGCCAGGCTGCCCAGTGGCATATCTGGGTCATGGAGGCAGGAGGGGATAAGGATGCAAAGAGAACAACTTGCAATTCACAAGCCTGATGGGGTATGCATTGCATTGGGAGGTGTGTCGAGCTTGTCATTTATCAAACGTTCTTATACTAAACTCAGCTCACACCGTCTGGAGCGAGACACAGATGCTGCTAGCACCGCTCATTACCAGGATACACCAATGTGCGAGCTTTGTGGCCTGGCTGCTTGGCACCAGTCTTACACGTGTGTGTGGTATAACTGCTAGGAGGTGTCCTAGTGAAGCTAGCGTCCCAGGTGCATCATGCAATGAGGATGGTGAAGCCCATCGCGATGCAAGCAAGGCATACCCAGGGGCTAGCCCTTTCCCCTGCAGGTAGCCATCACGGCAACAGAATGTAAAGCTACGGGTAGCACAGCAAGCGTGCGAGTCACGCACCAATTCTTGCAGCCTTCCAGAAGAGACCCAAAAATCTGCGTGAAGCAAGGCGGTGTTGCCGTTCAGAGGTTTCAAGGAACGATGCACCGCAGCGCCTCACCCTGTGCGCTGCGACAGGATCTGAGGCCGCATGAGCTTGATGTAAGTGCAGGTGCAGATCGTGAGCAAGACCACGGTCAAGAAGGATTGAAAGTCGAACAAGGCTGACATCGAGGTCCAACCATCTACATCGTAGGCATCATGCGGCGCTGTCACGTTGCTTCGGATTGTCGCTCACGCATGCTGATGTTCGAGCGGGCATCCATGTACGAAATGCAGTCAGAGCCCTGAGGCTGAGCCCGTACTTTCCAATGTGCGCCCTGACGATTAACGGGTTAGGCGGTGTAAGCCTTCAACACTGTGTGTGTGTGTTGAAAGCAGTGTGTGTGTTACAAGCAGTCACAGCACAGCATTGATGGCCAGGCCACCAGCAAACAGGGGCGCGCCTCATGACGGACGATGCTGGCCTAAGGCGGCTGCACTGCGGCACCGCAAACACGGTTGTGTGACTTGAGGGTGGTGGTCGGCTGGGGCGGGCGGGCGTGACCTCTCATGTCCCAGCTTAGACAAGGGCTACGTTTCAAACGCTGCTGACGTCCATGCACACCGCATGCAGACATTGCATCAGTGAGATCACACGTCTGTAGCGCAACACGCGACAGCTGCATTGGCAGCTGCTCCAAATAGCCAGGCTAGCAGCCAGACGAAACCGAGCCCTCTGACGAAGCGTGGCCAAGGGCAGCACAGTCCAGCTTTTGGCTGCAGCCGGAGCCACACCGAGCTTCCAGGTCGCCGCCCTGCAGCACCTCGTCAATGTGCGCCCACTGCTCCCGCAGGAAGGCCAGCTGCAGCAGGCAGCAGCGCACCGCCAGCACGCCATGCTAGCACCGGAGCAAGCACCGCCTGGGGCCCCCCACCCCCATCTCAGCCTGCTTGTGCCCCTACCCCACCCCCATCCCCACCCCTACCCCCACTGCCTGCTTAATCCCACCAGCACCCCACTGCACTTCATGCCCCACCCCATCCCTAACGTATCGCAAGCCATGGTGAAGAAGTGTGGTGTTGAGGTTGGAGCACAGTGCACCCACTCTTCAACAAGACATTACATGCGTTGTCTGGCAGCTGCCATACTACGCAGTCTGCCAGCATGTTCACCTCTCCCTCCCTCCCAGCTCCTGGGGGGAGGGCAGCAACATGACACACCTGGTGCCACCCTCCTTTCTCAAGGCACGCCCGCTGCTGAGGGCGCAATCCTTCTCTTTTACAGCCCCTCTCTACTTCCCTCCCTCCCTCCCTCCCTCGCTCCCTGACCCGCCTCTTCCCTACCTCAGCCTCCACGATGCTCATTCCCGTGACGTCCAGCAGCGCCAGCCACTGTGCACCTGCCTCTGCGTCCCCCCACGCCACCGGCCAGTCTGCTGGCCGCCCCAGCAGCAGCAGCAGCGTGACCTTCTCGGCCAGGAAAGCCGGCAACATCACACCGGGGCCCCCCTGCCCTGCCTGTGCTGGGGAACGGTCCGAACCCTGATCCACGCCAGCTGGGCGACTGGCCCCGCCACATACACTGGGCGCACACTCCAGGGTTTGCCCACTGCTGGCCGGGGGGGCAGGCGCAAGAGGGGAGGGGTGGGTGTGCTGGGGGTGGCACGGGGCTGCTGGGATTGCACAGGGGCGCATGACTACTGGCAGGCTGGCTGCCACTGCCTGCATCAGGGCCAGGCAGCCACAGTGCAGCTTTGGACAGCAGCAGGGCAGACAGCGTGGACCCTGTCCAGTCATCAACAGGGCCTACCTGACCTCCACTGCTGCCAGCAGCAACCCCTCACAGCACTGCTGCTACCCTCCCCTCCGCCTCCCCCTCAACCCTGCCACTGCCCATAGCCCCCTCCGCCCTGCTGCTGCACAGACCCCCTCCGCCCTGCCGCCTGAAGCCCAGTGGGCGCTGCCCTGCTGCCTCCTGCCCCCCTGGCAGCTGCCCTGCTGGCGCCCACCTTGAACAGCGGTGTGACCCGCAGCTCGACCAGCAGCTGCTGCCGGGCCCCCTGCGGCACGCACCGTTCCAGCCCTGGGCCTGGGTGCGTCCCGCCCCCCTCAGCAGCCCCCCGGCCTGCACCCGAGCTGACCGCAGGGCCCTGAGCAGCAGCAGCCTGGGTGGCCGGGTGGAGAGCGGCACTGGTGCCCTGTGATGCGCTGGCAGGGGCCTGAGGGGGCACTGCAGCGTCAAGAGGCGCAGCCCGCGGTGTGCCTGACCCATCTGCCCCTCCTGCTGCCTCTGCTGCTGCCTCTGCTGCTGCTGCCTCTGCCCCACTGGCCTCTGCCTCGGCAGAAAGGGATGCAGCACTGCTCCCGCAGGCAGCTGCAGGGGTGGGGGCCAGGGGGGGTGGGCCTGGGGTTTGGGGAGGAGCCTGGGGGGGAGGGGGCCCGGATGGGGCTGAGGGTGGGGGAGAGGGGGCAGACAGGGGGGAGGGAGCTGGGCTGGGTCGTGGGGTGGGGCCCCCCTGCTGGCGAACCACTAGGAACTGGTCCATGCTGTCCAGGGGCAGGTGGTGGAGCAGGGCGGTCAGCAGTGAGTGTGGGGTTGCGCCAGGCTGAGCTGACAGAGTCTGCGGGGCGACAGGGGGCAGGGCTGACCTGTGGGGCAGGCCCAGCGCTAGGGGAGAAATCAGGGGTCAGGTGTCACGAGTCAGAGGAGCATGGGCAGTGTTGGCAGGGGCGGTAGAGGCTGGAGCGGAAGCAGCAGGGGCAGTGGAGGGGGGTGTGGGGCTAGGGGCGGGCAAAGGTGGTGAGGCAGCAGAAGGGGGCTGTGATGCCCCAGCTGGCCGCATGCTCCCCCATCTTTTGTACAACTGCCCATTGACTGCCCCCGCTCCCTGCTCACCATCACAGCGCTCAACCACCTCACCTGCTGGCCCTGTGCCATCTGGAGCCCCTCAGCCACCACCAGGCATGACACCATACCACCAGCACCCACTACGCACCCTCACTGTGTCCTCACCCTCACCCTGTCCTCACCCTCCCTCCTCACCAAATCCATCCTCACCGTATCCCTCCTCACCCTCACCCTCACCCTCACCCAGCCAATCTGCTCAAGCGCTAGAGTTCATCTCTCCCTGACTCGCACCACACTATTCTAAACCATCCTTTGCCACCCCTGCTGCTGCTGCTGCTGCTGCTGCTGATGATGATAATCTTGACAGCGATGATGATGACGATCATGATGATCAGCAGCGGCAGCACCCTCCAACCCCCCAGGCTGTGCCCCTCACCTGGACCAAGTGCGGTGCGGTGTTGCGCACGAAGTGGCGTGCGGGCTGCCAGTGTGTGCCATGGACGTCCAGCGTCAGCAGCACGCTGTCCAGCAGGGGCTGGGCGCTGAGGCGCAGGAAGCCGCGGGGCAGCCCAGTCACCGGGTCAGGGTGGCGCATGGCCTCAAACAGGGTGGGGATGGACACCCAATGGGGCGGGTACTTGAACCGCGCCTGCAGCAGGGCAGCAAGGACAGGGGCAGCAGGGCAGCAAGGACAGCAGGGGCAGCAGGGACAAGGACAGGGGCCTGTAGGGAGTGGGCCTGTAGGGCCTGCAGGGGGGGGGCGGCACGCCAGTGTGGTGCGGGGCGAGGCGAGGCGGGCCATGGGCATGGGCACGTGAGTTTATCCCATCTTATGACCATGACCAGGGCTTGGGCTTTTCTGCCCTGCCCTGCCTTGCCTGGCTGCCCTGCCTATTACAGGACACCCATGCCGCCAGATCAAGCTAGAGGTCTCAAGGGCGCCAACAGCTACTGCCCCTTCCCGCTGAAACCAATTCGTCATCATAGCCCTCAGGCATCAAACCTGCCCATCCTGCCCCTCAGCTGCCTTGCCCACCCACCTGCCTGCCTAGCCGCCCACCCGGGCACCTCTCACCCAGCAGCTCTGCCCACCCTGCCTGCTTGCCTATGCTCCCTCCAGCCTTCCTACCCGCACCTCCACCTGCCCACCTGGCCCCCCGCACTCTCCACTGCCCCTCTCACCACGTCAAGTATGAGCACCAGGTCCCTAGCTGCATGGTAGCCTCCTATGGGGCTGAAGTGGCCGTCCCCTGTCTGCAGGAAGGGCTTGCGGCTGTAGCTGACCACCAGGTGCTCCTCACCGCTGGAGCACACCTCCATGACCTGAGCCAGGGGAGCACCCAGCCAGGGAGAGGTCGCACGTGATGGACAGGTCACAGACCACTCGCCCTGCTGGCCATGCACCTGCTGGCCATGCAATGCTAGGGCAGGCACGGTAGTGGTGGTGGCGGCAGCTGCTGGCACTGCACAGTCACTGAGGAGACAGAGGCCCCTTGCAAGGGAGGGTGCTGTGTGACGGCTTGACCCAAGCATGCTGGAAAAAGAAAGAGTACAGCCACCCAGCACCTCAGCCCCCTCTACTACAGGAGCCTGACCAGGGCTGGACTTTGCCACCCCCTAATGTATGTGGCGGGCAGCGCTCCAGCATGCAACTTGCCAGCCAGACTATCGTTGCAACAGCCAGCTTGGCCTGTGGCCGCGCAACCAGGTGCACAGCGGCCTACCCGAGCGTCAAGGATGTCACAGGGGTGTCTCAAGGTGTCACAGGATCAAGGATGTCACAAAGGGTGTATCATGTCACAAGGGTGTGGCAAGGGGTCACGGGCCTGGCCGCACCTGCTGTCTGAACTGGCCTAAGCTGACGGAGCCGTAGCGGTGCAGCTCCACTTTGGCACCGTTGCAGCGCGCGAGGCAGGCCGCCTGGGGCAAGGTGATGCCGCGCTCCTTCACCTCGGCCAGGGGCTGGCAGCAGTCCAGCATCTGCAGGGAGGAGCCAGAGGAGTGGAGGCAGGGGAGCAGGGGAGCAGGGGCAGGGAGTGAGGGGCACATGCCGTGGGCAGGGTAGTGGAGGCAGGTAGTGAGGGGCACATGCCGTGGGCAGGGTAGTGGAGGCAGGTAGTGAGGGGCGGATTACTTGGGCAGGGTAGTGGAGGCAGGTAGTGAGGGGCGGATTACTTGGGACAGGGGAGCAGGGAGCAGATAAAGAGAGTCAGGAGCAGGTGCAGACCAATATGGGTCCCAGGCAGGAGGGGCAGTGCCTACTAGAACACTGTGCTGACTGGTACTAGTGCGCCTCCTCCCTGGGACCCATAATGGTCTGCACCAGCGGCATGCCAGCGTGCAGTGTGCCCCCCACGGCCCCTGTATGGCCCCTGGCACAGCCCTGACCACCTGCAGCCCTAGGCCCAGCGCTGCACTCACTCACGTGCTCATGGAACCAGCGCCAGGCTCCCTTCCAGGTGCGGCGGGGGTCGATGGCTAGCGCGTTCAGCACCATGGCCAGGCTGGCCAGCCCACAGTAGGCCGGCTCGTCCTGCGTGCTGCACCACACGCCGCACTGCATGCCCCCTTGGGTCCACTGCTCGCATGGCAGTCCACGCTCGCATGGCCACGCTGCTCCCCCCACTTTCCATGGTGCTCAGGTACAGAAAAAGGTCAGAGGCAAGGGTGGGGCACTTGATTATTGAAACACGGGTGTCAGCTCTGTGGCAATGAGTGCACTGCCAAATTGATGATGCTTGTAGCTGCTTGATGCTCCTACACTGTGCAGGGGACCATGCTTGCTGTGGGGTGCTCATTTTGCGTGATCCCTCTTTCCTCAGTCATGCCCTGGTTGACAGGGCAATGAAGGTGGTGGGTGCAGGGCGGCCCCCACACCTGAACTGCTCCATCAGCCTGAAGAAGCCGTTCATGTGGCCCTCTGCCAGCGCCTCAGCAAACACCTGGCGCCCTGCAGCACCAACACCAGCCTAGATGACAGGAGCACCAGCAGGGGAAGCACACCAGCGGCTGCAGCGCGAGGTGTGGCAGCACCAGCAGGAAGGTCAGGGTGACGCAGAACCAGGTACAATAAGAGCAGCAGCATCCCTGGCAAATCCTGCTGGCACCACTTCATTGCTCCATGCACAGCGTGGCACGACAGCTGCTGCGCCCATAGCAGATCTGGGCAGAGCTGAGTCACAGCCACAGCAGCAACAGCTGGCGCCATCACTGTCACACTTCTCATTGCCAACCTACTCACATACATCGTTGAACACAAGGCTGCTTTTCTGTGTGACATGCAGCATCACACAAGAGAGCCAACCCAGTCACACTGGCTCACCCACCCTCTGCTGATGCAAACGCAATGGCGGGCGGGCAGGGCAGCTGGCGCTTGTAGTAGGTCTTCTTAAAGCCCTGCCCGCCGGCCAGGGTGCTGACACCTGTCGCATAGCCGGGCGCAGCGGCGGCAGTGGGTGAGGGGGCCTGGGCAGGCGGGCACGCTGTGGCCACGCCTGCTGGCAGGGGTGTGGCAGCTGGGTTGGCGGGGCCTGGGCCTGATTTTGAGAGAGGGGGCTGCATGTCAGCTACGCTGCTGCTGCTGCTGTGGAGTGGAATGTTGCTGGGAACATGCAAAGGGGCAGCTTCATGGCCAGCAGCCACACCCAGCTGCCTCCCTGACAGCTGGTCCTTCCCATCCTGCCCTGGCTGCTGTGTGACGGCTGGGTGAAGCCAGGCAAGGGCTGGGTCCTGCTTCACACAGCATCTGGCACTGGGCTGCGCAACACTGCATGCCCGAGTTGAAACTGACACACTGCGGTGCCAAGGGGTGAGGGCGGAGGAGTGCCTGCTGCTGCAACCCCACAGGGTGGCTGCCTGGGAGGATGGCCAGTGCCACTGGGGTGAGCGGCAGGTACGAACGGCAGGCCAGGGGGTCTGCAGGGAGTGATGTGCTGGCAGCAAATGCGTTGCTTGCACTGGGGGACAGTGGCTGGGTGGGAACTGACAACGCCTTGCTGCTGGCTGGCTGGCTTGGGGTGGTGTGCTGCAAGGGCATGGGGGCTGCACTGCATCGTGAGAAGTGCTGATAGCGCTGGATGGCAGGGACAAAGAGTGCATGTTGTGAAGGCTGCACTGAGGTGAATGCTGGGAATGCTGCTGCAGCTGCCACTGACAGCTCCAAGTTTCTACGTTAAGGAGTATAGAAGGCAAGGAAGGATGGCAGATCCAAGCACATCCCGCAGTTGCACTTGTTGCTTCGGCAGCCACGGACAGGGCGCGCACATGCGCGTGCCTGCTCTCGCGCATCAGGCGCACACCTGACATAGCGGAGACTCCTGGTGCTACTAGTATGCTTCTAGAGCCTGGCAGTTCGAACAAACTCCTGTCCGAGGGCAGTCCGCGAGGATTGTGCTACGAGACGGCCAGAATCGTTTGAGCAAGCCTATCTGAATCTTTGCGTGAATCCGATGCATGGCGACATGTTTAAGGACACGGGTGCCCCCGCCATTCACACCTGGTGGACAACGTGATGGTTGTTGCACTGCTGCCAAGCATGGACTATGCACCACAGTAAGCACAAAGTGAGGAAAGGGATGTCTACAGGACGGGACTGGGTCTCCATACAAAATATGTTGCATGAAGGCATAAAGCAGTACATGAGGAACTGAAGCGCTGCGAAAGAAGGCTTAGACTGAAGCTCCATTCCAGGAACACTGGCGCACCCACCCTCTGCAGATGCAAGGCAGGGCAGCTGGCGCTTGTGGTATGTCCTCCTTAAGCCCTGCCCGCCTGCCAGGGTGCTGACACCTGTCGCATAGCCGGGCGCAGCGGCGGCAGTGGGTGAAGGGGCCTGGGCAGGCGGTCACGCTGTGACCTGACTTGATGGCGGGTGTGGGTGGGGCCTGGTGCTGGGGTTGAGCCACGAGATTGCATGTCAGCTATGCTCCAGATGCTGCTAATGCTGGCGGGGTAGTGTGGGATGTTTGCTTAAAGCGTGTATAGTGTGGTGGACTGCGGCCTTACAGGTCCACATGCTAGCTGCCTGATAGAATGGCTGGGGCCACCAGGGGCAAACAGGCTATCTGCTGAGGGTGCTGGGCTGCTGCGCTGCCTCCACTGGAGGACAGTGCCTGGGCGGGAGCTGCTGACTGGGTGGTGTGCTGCAAGGGCCTTGGGGTGCACTGCATCATGAGAAGTGCTGACAGCGTTGGGTGGCAGGGACCAAGAGAGCATGATGTGAAGGCTGTATCAAGCTGCTCCGACTGCAACCGACAACTGTAAGCACATCGGTAGTCAAGAGGGCTGGCAACTCCTTGGCGTGTGACAGCTGCCCATTTAGCCACCCAGGACAGGCTGTACAAACTCAGCCACACGCATTAGGCGCACACCTGACATGTCTGGCGGACCGATAGCTTTGACTCTAGTAAGCACCGCTAGCACCGCCTTCCCCTGATGGGTTCTACAGGCCTGCGTGCGTGCATGCCTGCGTGACGAATCTGCGTGAGCTCCGTGCATGGCGGCGAGCTCAAAACATGCAATATTGTAGCATCTTCACCAGGGCTGTGAAGACGACTAGACGAAAAGACTAGACTGTAGACGAACAGACGAAAGACGGATTGTCTACTCGTCTATAGACGACAACCGAACCGTCTGCTACATTTTCGGCTGCATGCGTCCAACATTTTGCATTTGCTAAGCTTCTTCTGTTCTTCTTATTTTCATCTTTGTAAACTAGCAGTTGCTTACACGTTGATACGAAGGCGATCCTCCATTTCACATCTGATGCATGAGCTCAGAGAGACATAATGTAGACAAGCCAGAGCTGAGGAAGTACTGCAGCCAACGAGCTTTATGGCGGTCTTACAATAGCACGTGTCCAGTACCGTCTCCACCTGAGGTTGTTAACAACAGCAGACCATGGTCATGTGTGTAAGTTTCCATGCAAAGCTACCCAGTCTGAGTTTTGCATCTTGCACCCCAGCCTCGCCGCAGCTGCTCCAGCGCCATAGCCACAAAGGGCAAAGCAGCCAGCCTGCTTGCCACTTCAGCCTTGACAGCTGCATACTCCTCCAATAGCATGTGGCCGCTCAACTGTAGCATCATCAGGTCAAGAATATCATGTAAGTAGGCCAACAAGACGAGCACAACCAAAATGCAACAAACAAGAAGCCACCAAGTGGAGCTCCTGACGCCAGCCCATGTTTTGTTGAACTGGGTTGTTCACGAAGCTATCCCCTTCTGCGTGGTGGAGTCGCCAGCGTTCCAAGCCTTCGTGGCGGCCTTGAACCCATCGTTTGTGCTACCATCTCGCTATTCGGTGGGTGTTGTCTTCTTGTGCACTAATACTTGTATTGTGTCCACTTGGTGGCTTCGTGTTTGTTGCATTTTGGTTGTGCTCGTCCAATCAATTGGCCGAGGCTAGCGAAGGTGCCAATGTTGAGCACCAGCTGCTTGTTGCCCCCCCCCCCATGCAAGACTCCATCACCGCCTTGCGTGCTGCTCGTGCCACTGCTGTCTTGGCGGCGGATGCACGCTCCATGTCACGTTGTTCCTTCCGGAGGGCCTTCATCCGTGGCTGGAGGTCCACGGCATCCATGGTACGGAATGATGCAGGGTCAGTCTTGGCGATGACAGTGCCTATCAATGCTGCCAGCCCTTGCTTGCTGCCATGTCCATGCTTGGCGTGTTGGAGGGCTGACTCCACATGCGCATTGGACGTTGGCGCTGCCCCAAAGAAGTGCACCAAGTGCATGAAGAGTCGTGGGCTGCATTCCTCGTTGGCAGCCAGGGCTTCGATGTCGGCACGGAACATGGATACAGTGTTGAACGGATCGTACTCTGCTGGGTTGCATGACTGGGGTGGTAACGGCCGACGCATGCGCTTGCGGTTGCCGTGATCTTGAACACGCTCCTCTTCCTGTTGTTGCTCCTCCCAAGCCTCCCACAGCTTGCGGTTCGCAGCATCCTCTTCCAACACCCTCCTGGCTGCGTGGGCTGCATATGTTGCATCGGAAGACGCCATTGCAGGAAGGAGATGGGGAAGTTGCAGGTACACTTTGCCGTGCCCACCCAAGTACTTGAACATAGCGTCGATGTGCTGAGTGATGAGGTGGACTAGCTCAAGCTTGACCACCTCCCACTGTGCAGGGGGGACGAGCTCCTGTGCCCGTGAGAAGAGTTCATGCTTGCCTCAGCCATCTCTACCACCATGTTTTGCACCAGGGCCTGACAGCATGGGGCAAGGCAGAGGACTGTGGGCGGCAAGGGTTGTCAGCGGAGGGTTTGCAGCCTCATCATGGGGCATTGGGATGGACTGCCAAACATGGGGGTGTGGCACTAGCCTAGCTTCCCTACCCTTACCCGGTGGGGCAGCTTCGTGACAGCTTGCGTGTCCCTCACCCGTGTGCTCGGGCCCGTCAGCAAGGCCGTGGCTATCATTATGGAAGAGCGGGGAGCTTTGGCACCGGACTGGGCCGCCGAGCTGAGTGGCCTGTTGCTTAACACCACCTTCACCTTTCAAGTCATGGTGGTGGCTGTGGTGGGGCAGCAGATCATTATGCCCGAACTAGGCTGGGCTGCCACTGGGGGGGGCATGCACGCATTTGAGGTGGCGCGGCATGAAGAAGCCCTGTCACACAGCCTATTGGGGCCACTTGTGGACCAGGACTTCCCTGAACTCTTCTCACGGGCACAGGAGCTCGTCCCCCCTGCACAGTGGGAGGTGGTCAGGCTTGAGCTAGTCCACCTCATCACTCAGCACATCGACGCTATGTTCAAGTACTTGGGTGGGCACGGCAAAGTGTACATGCAACTTCCCCATCTCCTTCCTGCAATGGCGTCTTCCGATGCAACATATGCAGCCCACGCAGCCAGGAGGGTGTTGGAAGAGGATGCTGCGAACCGCAAGCTGTGGGAGGCTTGGGAGGAGCAACAACAAGAAGAGGAGCGTGTTCAAGATCACGGCAACCGCAAGCGCATGCGTCGGCCGTTACCACCCCAGTCATGCAACCCAGCAGAGTACGATCCGTTCAACACTGTATCCATGTTCCGTGCCGACATCGAAGCCCTGGCTGCCAACGAGGAATGCAGCCCACGACTCTTCATGCACTTGGTGCACTTCTTTGGGGCAGCGCCAACGTCCAATGCGCATGTGGAGTCAGCCCTCCAACACGCCAAGCATGGACATGGCAACAAGCAAGGGCTGGCAGCATTGATAGGCACTGTCATCGCCAAGACTGACCCTGCATCATTCCGTACCATGGATGCCGTGGACCTCCAGCCACGGATGAAGGCCCTCCGGAAGGAACAACGTGACATGGAGCGTGCATCTGCCGCCAACACAGCAGTGGCACGAGCAGCACGCAAGGCGGTGATGGAGTCTTGCATGGGGGGGGGGCAACAAGCAGCTGGTGCTCAACATTGGCACCTTCGCTAGCCTCGGCCAATTGATTGGACGAGCACAACCAAAATGCAACAAACACGAAGCCACCAAGTGGACACAATACAAGTATTAGTGCACAAGAAGACAACACCCACCGAATAGCGAGATGGTAGCACAAACGATGGGTTCAAGGCCGCCACGAAGGCTTGGAACGCTGGCGACTCCACCACGCAGAAGGGGATAGCTTCGTGAACAACCCAGTTCAACAAAACATGGGCTGGCGTCAGGAGCTCCACTTGGTGGCTTCTTGTTTGTTGCATTTTGGTTGTGCTCGTCTTGTTGGCCTACTTACATGATATTCTTGACCTGATGATGCTACAGTTGAGCAGCCACATGCTATTGGAGGAGTATGCAGCTGTCAAGGCTGAAGTGGCAAGCAGGCTGGCTGCTTTGCCCTTTGTGGCTATGGCGCTGGAGCAGCTGCGGCGAGGCTGGGGTGCAAGATGCAAAACTCAGACTGGGTAGCTTTGCATGGAAACTTACACACATGACCATGGTCTGCTGTTGTTAACAACCTCAGGTGGAGACGGTACTGGACACGTGCTATTGTAAGACCGCCATAGAGCTCGTTGGCTGCAGTACTTCCTCAGCTCTGGCTTGTCTACATTATGTCTCTCTGAGCTCATGCATCAGATGTGAAATGGAGGATCGCCTTCGTATCAACGTGTAAGCAACTGCTAGTTTACAAAGATGAAAATAAGAAGAACAGAAGAAGCTTAGCAAATGCAAAATGTTGGACGCATGCAGCCGAAAATGTAGCAGACGGTTCGGTTGTCGTCTATAGACGAGTAGACAATCCGTCTTTCGTCTGTTCGTCTACAGTCTAGTCTTTTCGTCTAGTCGTCTTCACAGCCCTGACAGTTCAGGCGTTCCCAACATGGGGTTGGTAATCTTCATGCAACTGCGGCCCATCTACTCCATCATTTGATGTAACGTTTGCTGCGTCTGCTGCAATGCGATATTGCGCGTTTCATCTTCGACTGGAATTGCCATCGGAGTCTTTCGATGCGGGCAGCCACATGTGACCCCGGATGTGTCCCAATCAGAGACCGTGGTTATCTACACTGGTAAGCTACGTCCTTGGCTATCCGTTAGCGATGCACGACATGTTGGTGGCGCACACCACCGAAGTCCGGCAAACATGGCTGCGCGAGCTTCTTGATGGTGCAGGCCGCTTGGCGAGGATGTGAGGATTCCCTTAAGTGTTTACGGCAGCGCTATATCGCTATAATGGTGGGCGCCAGGCTAGCAAACCCACCCACCCCTCAACATCTTTGCTGCTTTTGCTACCGCCATTGAGCTCCAGCCAAACTCCATACACTCTTGTCCAAGATGACTCTAACGTGCATCACAAGAACAAAGAAACATAGATATTGGAATAACGCGCGATGATTGGGACCACTCCAAAGGCACATCAATTGTTGGCTGCAGGTGTATGATGACTAGGCACCCCCTTCCACCACCCCCTTCCAGTCCACCCAACCCTACTCCTCGCCCATCCCCGCCCATCCCAACTCTCCAGCCCTCCCATCCAGAGGCTGGCTACGGAAGGCTGGATAGCCATGGCCGGCCCATGGGCAGCATGGCAGAGCAGCTCAGCCCAGCCGGCCTCGCACTCTCACCAACAGACATCTTCATTCCAACTCAAGAGGGCCCTGTGGGGAGGCCAGCAGCCAGGACTGCACCCTATAATGCTCACCACTGCTTGAGCACCGTCAGGTTGCATCTAGAGACCGGTGTCAGCCGCCGTGCCCTCTCCAAGTGCCGGCAATTCTTCGTCTCTGAGCAGTGCGTCCTCCCCACAGTCGGGCGTGTATTCCAGATCGTGTCCACCTACATGCGGCGCAAGACCCTTGGTAAGATGCAAAGGGGAAGGCAGGGTGGCGTGGGTGGGAAGGGGCTGGGAGAGAGTGGGCTGGGGCTAGGGCTGGGGCTGGGGCTGCAGCTGGGGCTGGGGCTGGGCCTGGGGCAACAGATGGGGCCGCAGCAGCAGCAGCTGAGGCAGCATATGGGGCAGCAGATGGGGCAGCCGCGGCAGCAGATGGGGCAGCAGCAGATGGGGCAGCAGCTGGGGCTGGGGCTGAGGCTGGGGCTGGGGCTGGGGCAGGCCGACTCACCACTCAAGTCACCGATGTGTTGGCTATCATCCCCTTGCTAAGCTGACACCTGCAGGCACCATCCCTGAGCTGGCTGTGCCTGCTAGTGCACCTCCTCAGCAGCAGCAACAGCTGGCAGCGGCAAGCACGTCACGTAAGCGTGAGGCACCTGCAGCTAACAAGTCGAGGGCAGCAAAGCAAGGTGAGACAACACCACGTACTGCACCTAGCACCTTGTTAAGCATAGTACAGCAACCGGAAATGCACTTGCGCCAGCAGCAGCTCCAAATGCTAGTGGTATCCAGTCGTCACGACTGCCGTCGTCGCGTCCACATGCCAACAGCAAATCATGTTCCGACTGCTGCTGCGCGTTGCAGGTGCCAGCAACAACGGTGTGGCGAAGCGTGCTAGTGTGGCGCGCCTCGCATGAGGCAAAATCGCATGAATTCAAATGTCGATCTTTGGGCAGGCACTGAGCACCGCTGAGGGCGAGATAGTTTTTGCTGCGTCGGCCATCTCGTAGCTTTGAGTCTCCTCTGTTAAAAGCACTGTTTACATGTATTTTTGACTGGTTGGCTGCGGAGATACGGGCTTCCTATCACAGGGGGGTGGTTTTCAGGTAGTTGGGAACGCCTGACTGACAGTGACCCGCGTGCACCAGCCGCGCAACATGAGGCCCAACAGCAAGCTGGCGAGCAGTGCCCTCTTGCTGCAGGCCTCCACCCAAAGCACATGTTGCCCGTAGAGCCGCGCCTCGACCACTTCGGACGCCACGACCGCGCCCTCCTCAAAACCCGCAGCGGACACCCCCCCTCATAACGGTTTGCAGTTTGCACTTCTTGGCCAGGTGTTATTGTGGTGGCGGGCCCATCGCGCTTCGCCGTTGGCCTGCATGTTCTGCTGGGCCTGGCTTGACTTCTGGTTGCGCGTTGGCCTTACGGTCAACTTAACTGTCCGAGGCGATTACGTCTACGCTGTCTGTTTCGCTGCATTTCTGTTGCCTAGCTTCACTTTGCGATACTCTTGCTTCTCGAATCGCTGAACGCTTCTTGATTTCCTGGGTTTCCTGTGTATTCCCTGGTGTTCCTGTTTATTTCCTGGTTTTCCTGTTCATTCCCTGATGATAGAACTTAGAAAAGTTCTATGTTTGGCACACCCCAAGCGCTACAGCGCCATATCAGCTCATATCAGCATCATATCAGGGATGTCTACAGGACGGGACTGTAGTGACGGTGAGTGACCAGTGAGCAACTCCTGAACCCCACAGCCCTCAGGATTCTCGTGTTTGTCACACACATGTACAACATACATTTTCCCAAAAGTTTTACGCCCGTACTTGATAGACCAGTGAGCAGTCGGTGGGCGTGCTTTCATTACAGTGTATGTGTCTACTGCGGCGCACGGCTCAGGACTCCTTCTGGCGATGCGAGTGGTCCGCTGAAGGAGGTACTTTGCTGGCTCAAATTCAAAAAGGTACGTCAACTAGCTGCTCACAAAAACCCCCGCACCCTCCCCAGCAGCACCTTCGGTGTAAAGTAAGTCAACAACTCCTGGCTGGTGGGTGCAGGTTTAGGCTGACGGCTGCAGCCAGCAGGCACAGGTTGGGGCACGACATGGAGTTCCCCGAGTTTCCTGTGCAGCCCTATGCTGTTCAATCAAGGTTTATGACAGCACTGTATGCTGCCTGCGAGCTGGGTGGCGTGGCCTTGCTAGAAAGCCCCACAGGTGCTCCCCCTCCCACCCCCCCTCCCGCTTCCTCTGCCGTATCACCTCCGGCTCCCCCTCCGGCATCCCCTCCCGCTCCCCCTCCGCTCTCCCTCCCCCTTCAGCCTGCCATGCCACCCTCCTCCATGGCATGTCCCCTTGGACAAGCGTAGTGATCAGGGGGTTGCATTCCCTTCCTTCCTTTCCTGACCGCTAGGCAGTACAGTAGACACACACAGTATACCCTTAGGCACAGCAGAGCAGTCCATCGTACACAGGCCCAGGTTGCGGATGTGCCAGGTCGCATTGCTTGTCATGTTCCCTGCAGTGCAGGCACTGGAAAGACGTTGTCCATCATCTGCTCAGCCTTGCAGTGGCTGGAGGATGAGCGCAATCGCCCACAGCCAGCTCTGCCAAAGCCTACAGCTGGCAGCCAGCTCGGCCTTGCAAATGCAGGCACTGGGGCAAGTGTCGCAGGGGCAGCTGGATGGGGTGCAGACGATGATGACGACCCTGATTGGCTTAAAGATGCAGCCCTAGGCCCAGCCCAGCCCCAACCTCAATGCCAGCTCGGACAAGTGCCTTTGGCTGGAGGCGGGGAAGGGCATGCTGCTGCGGCAGACGGAGCGGGCGCACCTGCTGGTGCTTTGGGAACCGCTCAATTGACGGTGGTCGCGATGGCCCGGGCGAGGCTTGCCCGGCACAAGCGCGGCGAGTCCGGCTTGGTCACGCTGGGGTGCGCTTGTGCTTGCCGCCTTGCGCCGGTCGTATTCATTGCCCCCGAATCTCTCTCGCCGGCCAGCAGTCCATGTCGTGCAACACCCCTTGATAAGCCAGGATGCAGCGCGGCCCTTCACCCTGTTGCGCGTTGCGTGCTCACAGTGTCCCAGTGCCTACTGCGGGTGCGCACAGCCTGCTGTAGCTAACTGCGGGAGCACCTCAGTACTTGCAGACTGCACGCAGGCCTTCCAATGTCACTGGCCGCTTCCGGCGGTAGCACCTGAAGAGCTGCACTGATGCGCAGGGGCGTCGATCATGTCGCGGCCCAACCCTCTGCGCCTGCTGGCTCTACTGACGAGCTGGATCCTTTCGTGTTGGACGAAAGTGCTGCTGCGCCTCCTTTCGCCGTCCGACAGAAGCGTCTGGACCGGGGGCCAGCGGAGAGCAGCAGCGGCAGCGACGGCGAAGCTGTTTTGCAAAAAGACAAGACGGACTCGCGGTCGGTTCGGCAGCATCGCCAGTGCATCGTGTGTAGCCGGACGCACTCGCAGGTGAGAGCGTGCACCTGAGGCACGCGTCAAGGCCGGCAACCGCATGTCGCGAGGATATGCAAACACGGCGAGAGGCCAACGATGAACTGTGCCTGCGTGTAACGTACAGCTTTCGCAATTTGTGTCTGAGCTCCGTCGGACGCGTTTCGCGGACCGTCTGGCGTTGGTGGCCCTTGCCTCACGCCGAGTGCTGTGCATCAACGAAGCGGTGCTCGCATTGGGGCAAGCCAGCCTCATCAACGACCGCTGTCTCGAGCTTCAGCAGGAGAAAGCAACATCAAATGCCAGCAATGGGCGGCACACGGGACCGCGCGCAAAGGTGTCACAGCTAATGACGACGCCGGCACCAGGGACGGGAAACTCCCGAGCGCGAGGTTCCGGAGCGCGTGCGAAGTCCAGGGCCGGCTGCCCGTACCGGGTGACGCGCGGTGAACCTTTTGAGACATGGGCCGATCATGTCCAAGCCGAGGCTATGGACGTAGAGGTATGCGGAGCTCGCGGATGACGGTGAAGATAAACCGTTGGCCATGATCCAGCCACCTTCTGTCCAGCATTGTGCCTGCCAAGCCTTGCAGCATTCCTTGCAAAGGACGGCTTCCTTCACGAGTGTGCAGAGCGCAAGCTGTCCAGCACATCCTGCTGCTATCCTATTGCGTAGGGCTGCCTGTTCAACATTCCCTATTCAACATGAATTCAACAAGATGTTTGACTGTGGTTAATCTCATTCAGCTACAGCCGTGTAGGGCTGCCAGTTTCCACTGGCAAAATGCCAGACAACATGAACACCACGCCCTGACTAAGTCCACTGTCTTTCCAAAGTCGCTGCTGCTCAGTAGCTGGCTGACACTGCTGGGCCAGCTGCCACCTGCCAACACCAGGCCAGCTGGTGGCCCCCTGCTGCTGCTGTGTGCCAGCTGCTGTGCTTGTGCTGACTTGAAGGGGTGGAGGGCCCTGGGTGCCCTGTCCCCTCCTAACCTGCCTGGCTGCCTGCCTCTCAGCCTGCCTGCCTGCTGGGCTGCGGTGTGCCACAGGAGCTGGTGCGTCAGGGCCGCAGCGCTGGGCTGTGCCCCTACTACGGCAGCCGGGCCCTGCTGGGTGAGGCTGACGTGGTGCTGGCGCCCTACAGTGTGGTGCTGCAGGCGGAGGCGCGGGAGGCGGTGGGGCTGCAGCTGCAGGGCGCGGTGCTGGTGGTGGATGAGGCACACAACCTGGTGGGGTTGCTGTCATCATCATCAGCATCATTACATGGCACTTCCTGATATGCGGTCCTGTTGGATACCGCCGGCACTGCCGCAGCACATACAGCGAACGGGCAGGAGCGCTGTGTGGGCAGGGGTGGGGAGGGCAGGGGTGAACAGGGGGGTTAGGGACAGAGGGGTGAGAGAGGTGGTATGGGCAATGGATGGGGTGGGCTGGGCAGGGGTTTGGGTTTTGGCTGACAAGGAGGTTTGGGTCAGAGGAGCAAGAGAGGTGGCAGGAGCAATGGCGTGAGGGGCGATCAGGGCAGGGTTTGGCTTACCACCTCGGCCCACGCCTGCCACCTCCCCCTGGCTTGCCCCTATTGCACCCTGGACGCAGGTGGATGCGGTGAACAGCAGCCACAGCCACAGCCTGAGCTTGCGCCAAGTGGGCGCTGCACGCCTCATGCTCTCCGCCTACCTGCAGCGCTTCAAGGCTCGCCTCAGCGCACGCAACGCCCAGCACCTGCAGCTGCTGCTGGGGGTCTTGGGCAGGCTCAAGGCAGTCATGGAGCCTGTGGCACAGCAGGGGGAGGACAGGGCGAAGGGGGACAACCCAAAGCGGCAGGAGTAGGGCGGGGGGTCAGCTCGGGGTCAGTCAGTACGCAGCTGGTACTCAAGGCGAATGACTTCCTCTTTGATAGCCAGGTGCGCTGCCCCGCCCTGGCCCACCCTGCCCCGCCCTGCCCCACCCGCCTTGCCTTGCCCCACCCTGCCCTTCTCCGCCTCACCCAACCCGCAGTACTGGCAAAACAACAGGGCAGGGCAGTCAGGGCGTCACAGCCTGCATTGTGCCTGCCCCTGGCCCTTGCTTTCGCAGCTAGACCATGTCAACTTCTTCTCCCTGTTGCAATGGTGAGCGTGGCAATGCCCAGCACACGCCTGAAGCCTGCAGCCTTGCCTGTTTAGGCAAGTGGGCTGCACACCTGGCACCAACCGCGCATAGGGAGCATGGGGCGTGTGCATGCAGCCTGCATGGCTGTGCTGATGGCTTGGCTGCTCACTCCAAGCAGGTCGCCCTGGCCTGGCTCAGCCTGCTGCCCTCCCTGCCTCCGTGCCATGCCCACCACGCACCAGAGTGCTGTGTCGCAGCCATGCAACGAGCGCACACCGCCCTCATCATCGCGTCGCCTGCCTTGACACGGCCCACCCCACTTTCTGTTGCTGTGCGCCTCCTGCCTGCCTGCCTATTCCAGGGTCAAGGATTGCAAGCTGCTGCACAAGCTGGGCAGCTATGGGCAGTGGCAGCAGCAGCAGGAGGGGGAGGTGGCATGCGGCCATCCCTCCGCCCCCGCCCCCGCCCCCGCCGCTGCCTCCGCCCACAGCACCTCTGCGCCTGGCTGCTCCTCCTGCTCCCAGCCTGCTGCTGCACAATCGACCAAGGGGGGCTGCAGGAAGGGAGGGGCGAGCAATGCGCAGGGGGAGGGGGTTTGGGAGACAGCAGTAGTGGGTCCAGGGCCAGAGGCGACACCTAGTCGGGGCGACCGACTGGCTGCCCTGACTGCTGTGGTGTCCTTCCTCACCTCCCTAACCCATGCCGATGCTGATGGGCGGGTGCTGCTGGATAGAGGGGGCGGGGCGGCAGCAGAGGCAGGGAGGGGAGGCGGCCAGGCTGAGGTCCTGGGTGAGGGTCAAGAGGCAGGGGGTCACGCTAGTAGAGGTCCGCACCTGAAGTATGTGCTGCTCAATGCCACCGCGCAGTTCAGCCAGGTGAGGGTGGAGGGGTGGGGTGGGGAGGTGCGGGGATCGAGTCACGGCAGCGGCATGGGGGAGGAGGCAGGGGCAGGGGCAGGGGCAGTGGATGCACGTACCAGTGTCTGATGATCTCCAGTTTTGCCAGTGTTGTTCCCGTCAGCGTGGAATGGCTGCTTGAGGGAGGAGGCAGGGGCAGGGGCGATGTGTGTAGGAGGCAGTGTCTGATGACATCCAGGTGTTGTGGCGGTTAGCCTAGTGTGGCGGCTGGGCAGCACAGTGAAGCGCAGTGTCTGATGACCGCCAGGTTTGCCAGTGTTGTTCCCGTGAGCAACGTCCGGCTGCCTAGCCTTGCCCGTTAGCAACTTGGGCATGGAAACTGGAGACACACTGCATGGCATCATGTACAAAACGGGGCGCATGGAGCCTCTGGTAATGGTGGTGATAACAGGGGTGGTGGTGGTGGTGGTGGTGGTGGTGGTGCCTGCTCCACAGGTGCTGGCCGCCTGCCACGCGGTCATCCTGGCCAGTGGCACTCTGTCCCCTATCGACTCCTTGGTGGCCCAGCTGTTCGCCAGCAGCTCCCCCCTGGCCCCTGGCCTGCCTGGGGCTGACCCGGTGACCCAGACGCCGCCAGCCAGTCTACTGGACTGGAGCAGCCTGCAAGGCAGCAGCACCCAGCAGGTCGCAGCCCTGTCTGAGGCAACAACGTCAAACGCCCAACACGGCAATGGTGGTGGGGGTGGGGGTGGGGGGGGTGATGCAAAGCAAGTGCTGGCTATACATGGTTCCCAGCAGGAGCAGCAGCAGCAGCAGCAGCAGCAGCCTCTCTCAGCACTTCAGCCTCATCAGCAGGCGGCTGTGCAGCTGGGGCATGTGGCCGGCCTGCAGCTGCTGGCCGCTTTGCCATACAGCCAGAGCACCAGGCTAGCCCAGCCCAGCAGCCTCACAGCTCAGCGCGCCCCGCTGCTTACACTGAGCTGCACACCCCAACAGGGGCAGCAGCAGGGGCAGCAGCAGGGGCAGCAGCAGGGGCTGCGACCCCTGCTGCACTTTGAGTGTGGCCACGTGATGCCGGCGCAGCAGCTGCTGGTCCTGGTGGCAAGCAAAGGGCCGTCGGGCTCGACCCTGACCCTGAACCACGCCAACCGCAGTCAACCGCACATCATGGACGAGGTATGACACAGCAGCCAGGCGCTCTCCCCGGCCTCCCACCTGCCCGCCTGCTGGTCTGCCAGCACCCTCACCTGTGGGCCCAACCCCTGCTCACCCTACCTCCCCTCACCCCCTTGGCCAGGTCGGCCGCCTGCTGCTCAACACCTGCACCGTGGTGCGAGGAGGGGTGGTGGCCTTTGCGCCGTCCTTCGCCTATGCTGCCCAGCTGGTGGCCCGCTGGCAGTCCACTGGCGTCTGGGCGGCTCTGGCAGCAAAGTGAGCCGGGCTGAGAGCTGTTTCCCATCACCCTCCCTGGTGGCTCGCGACAGGGTCCAGCTAACACACCACCAGCAGCCCCCTCTCTACCCTATCCTTCGCCTTCATTTCTCAACCGGCCACTTCTCTAAAACCTGCTCCAGCGTTCCACCCAACACCCCACTGCTTCCCACCCCACACACCCACCCACCCCACCCTACCCACCCTACCTGCCCTCCATGCTGCTGGCCCAGGCGCCTGCTTGCCCTGGTTTCAATGCCCAACAGAGCTCCAGTGCTGTGGGTTAACACTGAGGACAGCTGTAGCCTTGCCGTCACAGCTTTGAGCTCCCTCCCTCCACCCCGCACCCGCCCCTGCCCTGGCTGAGGCGTGTCGTGCAGTGTGCAGGAAGGCTGTGTTCGTGGAGCCCCGCAGCGCACCGGACCTGCAGGGCATCCTGGCCGCATACAGCGCCAGCGTGCGGGCACACACCCCCTCACCAGCAGCCCACCCTGCCTCGAGTTCACCCGGCACTGCCACTGCGGCAGCAGCAACAGACTCAGCCCAGGATGCAGCAGGGGAGGGCTGCGGGCGCCAGGGAAGCCCCTGTGGCTCTGGAGACGGGCCGGCAGGAGGGGTGGCAGGGTTGGGGGCCCCAGGGCAAGCGGGGTCTGGGGGCCGGGGAGCACCACGAGGGGCACCAGCGGCAGCGGCGGGGGGTGACTCCCGGAACGGCGCCCTGCTGCTGGCAGTAGTGGGGGCTAAGCTGTCAGAGGGCATCAACTTTGGCGACGACCTGGGAAGGTAGGGTCTGGACCCCGCTGGCACCCGGGGTGGTGGTGCAGCAGCTGCACCCTGACGCAGTGTTCACCCTTGGCTGTGCTCTATCACCTGACCTCCGGGGGGCAGGGCAGGGCAGGGCAGGGCAGGGCAGGGCAGGGCAGGGCAGGGCAGGGCAGGGCAGGGCAGGGCAGGGCAGGGCAGGGCAGGGCAGGGCAGGGCAGGGCAGGGCAGGGCAGGGCAGGGCAGGGCAGGGCAGGGCAGGGCAGGGCAGGGCAGGGCAGGGCAGGGCAGGGCAGGGCAGGGCAGGGCAGGGCAGGGCAGGGCAGGGCAGGGCAGGGCAGGGCAGGGCAGGGCAGGGCAGGGCAGGGCAGGGCAGGGCAGGGCAGGGCAGGGCAGGGCAGGGCAGGGCAGGGCAGGGCAGGGCAGGGCAGGGCAGGGCAGGGCAGGGCAGGGCAGGGCAGGGCAGGGCAGGGCAGGGCAGGGCAGGGCAGGGCAGGGCAGGGCAGGGCAGGGCAGGGCAGGGCAGGGCAGGGCAGGGCAGGGCAGGGCAGGGCAGGGCAGGGCAGGGCCTTCTCCAGCTGCCCGCTGCCGCTGCCTCAACTGCCGCTTCTGCTGCTGTCACTGGTGGCTGTCCGGCCGCTGGTGTCAGGTGTGTGGTGATGCTGGGGCTGCCCTACGCCAACCCCTCTGACCTGGAGCTGCGCACCCGCATGGCCCACCTGGACACCTCCCCCGCCGCCTTCACGGGGCAGCAGCTGTACGAAGCGAAGTGCATGAACGCCGTGAACCAGGCAATCGGCAGAGTGGTGAGGCTGCTGAGGGTCAAGGAGGGGGGCCAGTGCTGAAGTAGGGTGGATCAGTGCTGGGGTGCTGCTGGGTCAGGGGGTGGGAGGTGGAGGGCCAGGTCCCTGCTTCAGGCCCCACCTGCACATGACGGCTGGAGGCGGCTGCCTTCACCTGCTGTGTCTGCCTGCTTCTCCATCATGAGGCTGTTGCGTGCTGCTGCCATTGCTCCAACTCCAGGGCTGCTCACGCCCTTTCTGTGCTGGCCACCTGCTTGCACGTGCTTGAATATGCTTGCGCCTGACTGCTCTCTGCCTGACACCTTGTCACACCTGCTAGATCACCCATTCCACACTTGGCCTCCTAGAGGTCACAGTGCCTTCATCTCAGCCTTTGTGCTCTGTGCAAGGACTTCGTACGGATTTTGAAGACAGAGGAATGCTGAGGCAGTGGGAGTGTGCTCGCTTCTACTCAGTGCGCTAGTGCGACGCGTCGCATAGGTAATTAATCATTACTAGTGATGCAAGGCATGCATGCGATGTATGCAGATCCGGCACAAGGCGGACCACGCCGCCGTCATCTTGTGCGACAGCCGCTTCGCCGCAGGGGCGACAGACGCGGCCTCGGCTGAGCTGTCGCGTGCCCCGGTCAGCAAGCTGCCGAAGTGGATGAAGCCAAGCTTGGACCTCAGCCGTCAGGACTACGCGTACTTGCATTTGAAGCTAGCGGCCTTCTGTCGGCAACACAACCGCAGAACTATAGCCGCGTAGCTCTGTGCCAGGCTTCACCTACCGGGCGCTTCACGGACCAACGGATTTGCTCGCCCGCGCGGCCACGCTTGCACGCTGCCGGCTGGGCAAATGGGACAGCTCTTATGCGGCTGAGCAGTGTACACCAACAACGGCAACAACGCAAGGGGAGAGGACAAACGCGCGTTTAGGCAACGGGAAGGCACCGACACGGGTTGAAGGATGTCAATGCCCTGGCCCGCCCTCCCTACACCACAGGGGTTCGGAGCAATTGTTGTCAACCTCTTGCTCACACGCTTGGTGAAAGCTGTCCTCGGATTAATACTGACCCGCAACGGATTATGTAACATCCTCGTCATGCTGAGCCTGAAAGAGCTCTGCCGGTTGGACGGCGACCTGATGCACCCCCCAGCACGGCCACTCCGCTACGATGGTGTTGCTCAGTCCCTGTGATGTCCCCGAAAAGGAACCGCAAGCGCCCCGTCTCCCCAGCACCCTCCGCAGCCGGTAAGCCGCAACGCTTGAGGACAGGCCCCGAAGCTAACTGACGACGCGGCGCAGTGTGCCCCACGCGCCATTGCGACTCCGTGCATCAAGTCCTACCGTGCGTGTGCTGTGCTTTCCCGTGTCTGCAGGCGCCAGTGGCAGTGGGCAGCAAGTCCAGGGGCAGGGGCAGGGGCAGGGGCAGGCTGCCAAGGTAGTGATTGGAGAGAGGCGCCAGGTCCGCCAGGTCCGCCAGGTCCGCCAGGTCAAGGGGCAGCTAAAGCATGACAGCGGGCTCACCAAAGCCAAGCAGGACACAGCCCGGTGGTCAGCTGCCATCCAGCCACAGCTGCAGCAGCTGGCAGCTGCCACCCCAACTGGCACCACCCTGGACAGCCTCCAGGCCCACATCCTGGCCCTCAAGGCCACCTGGGGCGCGCTGTGGGAGGAGTACCTCAAGCCACGCTGGCGCAGGCAACGGTTGGGGCTGCACCATGCCCAGGAGCGTGTCATTGAGCGTTTCTGCAAAAAGGTATGACCTGACCTGACCTGACCTGACCTGACCCTGACCTGACCCTGACCCTGACCCTGACCCTGACCCTGACCCTGACCCTGACCCTGACCCTGACCCTGACCCTGACCCTGACCCTGACCCTGACCCTGACCCTGACCCTGACCCTGACCCTGACCCTGACCCTGACCCTGACCCTGACCTGACCTGCAGGTGGTGAATGGGATGAAGTGGGTGTCACGCCACCACTACCACCAGGAGAGGGGAGTGGCCGTGTACCTGGGAGCAGGCAACTTCAGCCAGGGTGGGTGGAAGGCGGGGGCGGTGCGGGAGGGGTTTCGCAGGGTGGTGCAGCAGCCCAGCAGGCCCAGCACGTTTGACAGACCTGACCGGCTGGTGATCGTGGATGAGTTCCGCACCACCCGTGTCAGCTCGTCCGTGCATACCCGCCAGCCTTGTGAGCTGCACCTGCCAGATGACCAGCCTAGGCCCGCAGACTGGGTACCCCCAGCAGGCCAGGTCAACCAACGGCTGTTGCGCCCAGCCTGGAGCCTGCGGCATGCTAAGGATGTGCGGGGCCTGAAGTGGTGCCATGAGGTGCCGCCCAACCCCCCCCCCCCCTCCCCCAGCTCAGCACCCACCTGCCCAGGACCCCCCTGCCCCTGCCCAGGCCCTCCTTGCCCAGGAGGCACCTGCCCAGGACCCCCCTGCCCCTCCCCCAGCCCAGGACCCCCCACCCCCTCCCCCAGCCCAGGAGCCACCCCCACCAGCTCAGGACCAGCCCCCTGCCCAGGCCCCACCTGGCCCAGTGCCACGACCCCAGGCTCCCCCATGTGGCAGGTGGCTGGACCGGGACACCAACCCCTGCCTCAACTTTCAGCGCATTGGGGAGAGCGTGCAGCGCCCCCTGGAGCTGTGCAGCTGGGATGACCTGGAGGCCCTGCCCCCCGTTGGCAAGGAGTACCAGCAGGGCTACAAGCGGATCAATGACCGGCTGCCCAAGGTCAAGCAGAGGCTGCACCGGGCTGCAGAGTACCGGCGGGGCATTGATGGACGGGCCCGCAACAACGCATAGGCCCTAGTAGTTTGCACAGGCTGTTAGCCTTACACAAGCATTTAAGCTGTTAGTTTTGATGAGGTGCCCAGTGGTCAAGGGGGATTAGCCCCAGGAAGGAGTGCCACCGGAGTGGGGTTTGTAGTCATCAAGGGTGCGACCGAGGATGCTACAACATGTTTGTAGTAGCTGAGTGAGATTACCCACAGGCCAACATGTTGTTCCTTGTTGGACAAGTTTTGTTGTTCTGAAAGGTTCTGATCCATGGGCGGTTCCATGGCTGGTTCTGATCCCGATGGAATGGGATAGGCGCCACTGCAGCTATGTAGTGACCGCTCCTGATATGTATATGCAAGTAAGAACGCATTTGAGGATATAGCTGTCGGCTGGTCTACGGCCCAGGACCGGGCTTTGGAGCAGTTACTCAATAAAGATGGGGGTGGGTGGGTGGGAGGGTGAGGAACTGAGAGGTGGTGGGTTGAGCATGAAGTGAAAGTGTGGTTGACTGTGCCATGCCTAACCTGGTACCACCATGTCAGCCTCCATGTGTGCTTTGTGTGCATGGCTGCAGTTGGAGGAGGACACGGTGGAGGTTTTCATGGAGCGCCATGGGCGTGCCAAGCAGCTGGTGGTGTTCTTTGGCGCAGCTGGCATTGGCACTGGGGGAGGGTGGGGTGCTGATGTGGTGTTGCAGGCATGCTGCACGGTGGTGCGCTGGCCCAGGGGCAAAGACCAGCTGCGGGGCAGGGTGGTGCTTGTGGATGAGCAGCGCACCACCCGGGTCAGCTTTGCAGTGAATGGCCAGAAGCCATGTGGGGAGGAGCTGGACCAAGAGCAGCCCACCAGGCCTGCAGGCTGAAAGTCCCCAGCAGGGCAGATGGACCTCCGCCTGCTGCGCCCAGCCTGGAGCCAGCAGCGTGACCAGCCAATGCGGGGCCTGGTGTGGTGCCCGGCAGTAGTCCTCCGCGAGCCCCCACAGGCCCCATGCAGCAGCCTAGCAGCCACACAGCCAGCAGCCTCAGAGCCTAGGCCCAGCACTCCCCCGCCAGCCAAGCACAGCAAGTGCACCAAGGTTGAGCAGGCAGCTGTGCCTACAAAGCCCACCAAGGGCAAAGGCAAGGCACAGGGCAAGGCTGCCAAAGCCAAGCCAGCCCCACAGCCAGGCAGGTGGCTGGACAGAGACTGCAATGCAGCGCTGAACATGCAGCGCATTGGGGAGAGCAGGTGGCGCCCACTGGAGCTGTGCTGGTGGCCTGAGCAGGCAGCTCTGCCAGCCAAGGGCAAGGAATACTCTGAGCTGGGCTACAAGCGGCTGCGAGACCGGCCACCAAAGGCCCAGCAGCAGCCTGCTACGGCGCAGTAGTGTGTGCCTCCCCATCTCAGCTGTCCTAAGGCCCAGCAGCAGCAGCAGCACCGGCCACCTAAGGCCCAGCAGCAGCAGCAGCAGCCTGCTGAGGCACAGTAATGTGTGTCCCCCACTTGAGCTGTCATCAGCTTACATCAGCGCATGTCCGTCATGCCAACTCTAGACAATAGCCCCCAGGGGTCAGGCAATAGAGTAGGCGGTAGGCACTCATGCACCATGTCTATGTGCATTGGGTATACTCCCTCCAACTACTGGAGTGGTCCCGCTAGTGGTCCCCAGTGGTCCCTAGTGGTCCAACTCAAATGGAGGCCCTAGTGAGGGACTGGGGGGCTGGTCTACAGCTGGTGTCTCACTGACTTGGTCTTGCACCACTTGGTGCGGGCAGATCCCCCGGCTGCTTTGTGACTCGTGCACCAGCACCTTATGCCCGGGCAGCTGCTTCCATGCTTGTATGCTTCCTATAGCACCTGCTAGACAGGCAAACCCCTGCTGCCAACGGTGGCGCTGCTGCTGAAGCTTGCCGCCAGGGGACGGCCTGTGGCGGCTGAGTAACAGCGTGCCTTGGCATCCTGGAAGGTCTGCACCCAACCCACACAAGAGACACATGGTGAGCTCAGGTCAAGACATGGTGACTGCCTGAGGTGCTTGGCAAGTACTTACTAGACCCCACAAGTACTTACCCCAGCCCAGGCCCAGGTCTAGCAGCCTGTAGCACAGTAGTATGTGTGCCATAGCTCAAGCTGTTGCTTACATTAATCATGCCAACATCAATTGCCCAACCTTCGCAAGGGGGGAGGGGTAGGAAATCAGGTATTGGTGCTCGTCTCAAATGTGGATGCTTGTCTTAGACAAACAGTTCGGATCACAGATAACACAGCCCCTACGCATTAGTAGGGGAATAATGCGCTGGGTAAGTACTAGAGCTGAGCAGCAGCGGTACATTGTGACACACTGTGGCACACGTACTTGCACACATAATGACTGGGTACGGACTAACCTCAACCCAGACGTTTACCACCGCGCGCTGCTTGCTCCGTGCAGCGGGAACCTGCCTTTGGACCATTCGGGTGCCGGGTATGACCGGCCGGGGCAAATCGTCGGCAACAGACCAATCATGTTTCACTAGCTTGATGCCATACATTCGATGTGCACTTGCGATGTCGTCCTACATCCCCACACTGCGTGAGTGAGTGACGACCATGCAACTTATTCACTTATCGAAACTCCGGCTTCATCGACAGCCCTGTATTCAAACCTCGCGAGGCAGCTAGGAGACGGCGGGATGGTTGAAAATGACCGACACCAGCAGGTGCCGTAAACAAACAGTGACGAAGTAGCGTTCGAATGTCACAGCAAGACAGCAGGCTGACGCTGGCTGACTTTCGGGAGGTAAGCGCCCGGCCGGCCAAGAGCCGATGCGCGGCATTGGGGTGCCGGCTGCACCGTTGCGTGTCGTAGCTCAGACATTGCGTTTGAGGAGCCTGAAAGCTGCGCATGCGCCGCGCTGTCCTGTGAAGGGCTCACCCGCGACTGGCCTGTTCGACGATTGCCTATGCGCATGTAGCTCAGCGTGCCCATCTCAAGACATGATCACAGCTTCGTAGGGCCAAGAGGAGCAGCTCCGCTAACTCAGGCTCACGGCACATGCACCATATGTCTGCTCTGCCTCATCCTCGCCTCACCCCAATACTTGCAGGTTTTCCACCTGCCTCGGGGGCAGGCAGCCATTGCCCTGAGAATCAGTGTGGCCCAGCTGAAGCGCACCTGCCAGCGCCTAAACCTTGACCGCTGGCCCCACAGAAAGCTGGCCAGCCTGCGGCAGCTGCGCTCCTTTCTCGAGCAGCAACAAGGTTGCTGCCCCACTGCCCAGCAGGTCAGTGCCCCATAGTTACCTGGGTGCCACATCCACCCCGGGTGTCGCTATCGCATGTGCCCAGCCCCCTCCCCCTGCTCTGCCTCCATGCTGCTCAGTTGCGTCCCTGAAGCCTTGCCTAGGGCAGGGCTGTGTGCGATGACTGCAACCCTACAAGTCAGTCAGTAGCGTGTGTGCATGGAGGTTGCGCATGGTCATGCGCAGTGGAGCAGCAATGAACTGCCCCCCAGCAGCCTTGTTAGGCGCTGCAGTGGGTCTCTCCTTCACCTGACCTGACTCACACCTCCTTAACCATGGTGCGCCTGCCTCGTACCCCTCCTTCATAGGCACAGCTTGCACGTGTGGACCAAGAAATCGCTTGTGTGATGGACAACCCTAACCACCCCCTGAACCCTGAGCTAGATGCCCTGCGCCGGCTGTGCTGGAAACGTGCTCAGCGGCTGCGGGGCCGCAGCAGGGCTGCAGGGCCCCAGGCTGCCAGCAGCGGGGACGACTTGGCGTCCTTGACTGATGAATCAGAAGATGTGGCACCCTGCAGCACCTCCCCAGCAGCTGACATGCTGCTGCCCAGTGACCTGCCGGAGCTAAGCCAGCCAGCCAGCTCCCCGGCCGCCCTGTTCACCCCCGCTAGCAGTGTTGCACAGCTGCCCTGGGATGGGGATAGCCCAGGTGGTGGTGGACCTGCTTCAGCCGCCACAGCGGCAGCGGGGACACCCTGTGTGGAGCCGCTGCTCAGCAGGGGGGCCAGCAGGCCAGTCTACATGGTGCCTGCATGGCACAGCCACCCACCCCCTCTGACAAGCCCCACTGCGCTGATCAGTGCCTGCACCCTCAGCCCCCTTGCGCTGTCCTCCCCACCACACGTCCACCAGGGAGCTGTGGCCCCTACGCCCTTGCTGCAGCTTGACGGCTCACAGCAAGGGGAGGTGGGTGCAGCACCTGGGGACGGCATGCTGGCCTGACCAGTGAGGAGCTCGCAGCCAGCTTTCTGTAGATCTGGCCTGCATGGCCTCCTGGCCCTCTGTGCTTGACTCATCAGCCACACCGTGACACGCTGTTGCTGCCAGCATTGCCACCACCATGGCTGTCATCACAATGTGTCACACCCACGTGAGGCAGCCACTGCAGCAGAGATACCATTGGTCCCTTTGAGCACTGCTGAGGGCTCATTTCAGAACTGCTGAGGATCAGCAAGCCCACACAGCAACAAGCTCAATCGGCTGTTGCGATCCTGACCTTTGGCTAAGGCCATGCTGCCATGGTACTGCTTGGCAGGTGCTTGCCAATCGCAGTGCTGCTGCTGCCAGCACTCGGACCAACGATAGCTGCCCCAGCTCCCACCCCGACCCTCTTTTGCTGCAGAAAATTGTGGGTACTTGCTGGCACGCGTGGGGTGTGGGATAGGAGGAAGCGCACCTGCATGCCTAGTGGATGGTAGTGGACACAAAGGGCTGCAGCAGAACACACCCTAATGCCCAGTTGATAGGAGTAGGCAAGCATGAGTGCTTCACCAGGATGCTAAGGCATATCAGCTGTACGGGTGTCAGTCGCCTACCATTTTCTCAGTGAGTTGGCTATATTGGCGGGTGGGGGTGGGGGGCAGCCATGACAGCATGCAATACACATCCTGCATGCAGTCCCGCCCATGCTCCCTTTTGCGCACATTGTCATGTGCTACAATTGCTGCTTCCAGGGGTATTGCTTGAGCGCAGTGTGCAGATTGTTGTGTAGAAGCAGAAGCCAGAGAGGGATCTAGTTCATTGGCTCTACAATGCATGCCGTGCTCGGACATATCATGCTGCACTAAATGTTGGCACCTGCATTGAGTGTGGGTAGTAACGAGATGCTTTCTCGTCATACTAGGGGGAGTGATGCTGAGGGACGGAACGTATGTGGTGATCCCCTCTTGTGAGGCGGTAGCAAGGGCATGCCCCAAGACTACTCTCCGCCCTAAATGCACGCGTGATAATTTCTTTTTCTCTTTCTGCTCCCTTGCATTGCGGTCTGCAATGGCTGGTCCTGTTGCAGGAGACTGGGCATGAGTGGTTGTAGACCGTGGTGGATGATAAGGAGCTGTGTGTTCAGATGCTGTGCATGTGGCTGCGATGGCGCTGCTGCTGAAGCCGATGTAAGTGTTGCCAATGTTGCCAATGTTGCCAATGTAACTGTTGCCAATGTTGCCAATGTAACTGTTGCCATAGCGAGAATGAGAGTCATGCGAGTTGATACAGCCAGTGTAAGTGGAGACACTACAGAGCGCGATGAAGGGCAAGAAGCGCAAGGGCGCGGAAGAGCCCAAACAGCCCAATCCCAAGCAGCCAAAGCCCAAGCCCAAGGGCAAGGGCACCTGGGCTGGGTAGGCCCCGTATCGCCACAAGGGAGGGCGCGTAAGGCTAGGCTGAAGGAGGCGGCCAACTCGAGGATTCAGGTCGTCAAGTGCTATCTGAAGGGCTTCATCAGGTGGGTTGCTTCATCCGCATCCGGGTCCTCCTCCGCCGCATCTGGGTCCTCCTCCGCACCGCATCTGAACTGGGTCCCGGTACACCTGTACTGCGAATGCGTAGCAATGCGAATGATATGATAGCGAATGATATAGCGTGCGTGTGTGTGTTGCTTTGCAGGGGCCGTAATCAAGTCAAAAAAAGATTGTGGCGCACATCAGGCTGAGGATGGGCATCCACCACAAGCAGCGCAAACTCACGTCCCTAGCGGTCCTGGTGCTGCTGGCCAAATGCCTGGTGGGGCCTCCTACCCCAGGCTTCCGTCCTGCCCCCCCCCCTCCCTCGGTGCAGCCTCCTCCAGCCCAGGGTGCAGCCCCTCTCCCTGGCAGCCTTGCAGCAGGTCTAGCGGCAGGCCCAGCCCAGCCTGCCTGGCAGCCCAGCAGCCCAGCAGCAGCTGGTCTATGCTTTGACCCTGTCCCCTGTCCCTACAACTAGCGGGACTAACTACCGGGAGAACTCAAGTAGCTAGAAAAAGCCACAGCCGTCTTAAAGCACATAGGAGCCAGCCGCCCCGCCCCGCCCCGCCCCGCCCCCGCCCCGCCCCGCCCCGCCCCGCCCCGCCCCGCCCCGCCCCGCCCCGCCCCGCCCCGCCCCGCCCCGCCCCGCCCCGCCCCGCCCCGCCCCGCCCCGCCCCGCCCCGCCCCGCCCCGCCCCGCCCCGCCCCGCCCCGCCCCGCCCCGCCCCGCCCCGCCCCGCCCCGCCCCGCCCCGCCCCGCCCCGCCCCGCCCCGCCCCGCCCCGCCCCGCCCCGCCCCGCCCCGCCCCGCCCCGCCCCGCCCCGCCCCGCCCCTGTCCTGATGTCATCGCCGCCCATTCTGCCTGTCATCACTCACCAGACCTGCTGCTCCCGCTCCTCACCTCCCCCCACCGCTGCTGTGACTCTGCCTGCTGCAGCTCTCACATACCCGTCGTTGTGGACTGGCGCATGTTTGTGTCCTGCCGCTGGCGCCCTGTGGTGGACGGTGGGCTGTGGTGGCTGCTGCAGCGCTCATCTCGCGAGTACCGGCCTGCCCATGCTGAGCAGACTCTACTGATCTCCCCCTCTCACGACCAGCACATTGTCAAGGCAAGGCGCTGACTTGCGCCAGCGGTTGTCGGCCTTCTGACTTGCATGCCTCACCAGCCCTGCCAAGCCCTGCCAGGCAGGGAGAGCCTGACGCTCTGGGCAGGGCCCCCTGGTGATGGCCTGCCAGCTGGTCTGCTGCTGCCTGCAGGAGCTGCACCTGTTCAGGCGCATGCGCCCCACTGACTTTGGGGTGGCTCAAGAGCTGGTGTCCATGTAAGCAGGCCTGGGTGCTGGCAGTCTGTCCATATTGTTTGCCTTCCTGCTGGAGTGCAACCCCTGCCTCCCTCTGCTATGTGCCTGTCACAGGGGCCAAGCCTATGCCGAGCAGCTTGCATTGGAACATCACCAAGTTCTCAGCAGAGCAACTGGTTCAAGTCTGAGCTCCAGCCTGGATCATGGGGGCAGTGGCTGAAGCGTAGTAGGGCGCACATACACATCCGTGACCCTGCCTCTGCAGAATCAGCTTTACTGCCTGGGGTTGTCGTAGCCAGTGGTGGAGAGCCTAGGTGTGTCTGAGATCAGCTGGCGTGCCGGTGCTCTGCCGGGATGCCGCTTCTGCCGGCACAGATGGAGCAAGCAAGCGAGGTCCTATGCTGTTTGCTGTGCGCAGTCTTGAGCCATGGGCATGACGCCCAAGCGGGTCGCCTGCATGCATCTCCCATCATCTGTCATGGTCAGAGGTGATGGTGAGGCTGCTCTCCCACCTCCCAACCCTCCCTTGTGCCTGTACAAATCCACCATGCTCTGTCAAACTGGCAAGGCTGGCCAGTTTGACAATGCTGCTCAAGCCCCACATCCACCCGCCAAGCCGTGGGCACCAACGCCAGGCAGGAATCTGGTCCAATGTCTGGACCTGGTGCTCCACATGCACCAGTGAGGGCAGAGTGTGTGGAGCGAGCAAGTTCTGCTGATGGATGGACCTCAAGGTGTTGTGGACCTAATAAGCCGCTGGCTGTTGCGTGACTGACTGCCCATAGGGGTCACCCACAGCCACCCCAACTTACCACGGGCATTGGTGAAAGCACGTGTATTGTATTGGCGCACACATGCGTGATCTCCAATGTGCATGGCTTAAAGCCATGTGAGCAGGGCTTGGACCCAGCCAGCCTAGACCCACAGATGAAGTATGGTGGAAACAGCAGCTCATGCAGCTAGCCATGGGGAGGTCTGGATAGGATGTACCGAGCTAGGGTCAAAGCTAGGGTTAGATACCTACAGTTGACCATGCGCTGTGGCCTGTGCTTTCTTACATGTATATTCTTGACAGTCTTGGAGCATTAGGATAGGCAGGTGTGATCAGCAAGTGGTGTGTGGCTTGCATAGGCAAGATGCATATGCAGGTTTCCTTCGTTAATGCTAGCCTCATTGTGCTTTCGCGCAGTGTATCAAGCTACCTATTCGATTGTTTACTTGTCTTGGTTATTGGGCACCTAAACTACGAGCGCTTCAATCACAAATCTACCCTTCAAAGCCCAACCTGTCTGCCCGGATGCCTATCTCTAGGGCGCGGGTCAGGTTCGAGATCCCACTGCCTTCAAAGTGACTCAGATTCGAGGCGGGGCTCCACCTCTTCTCCATCCTCCCTACCTTGCGGGAAGCCTGCATTACTTCGCTGTAATTGTGGGCGGCACAGTAGGGACTAGTCACCCCCTACAACTATAATCCGCTTTATGTTCACTATTGAACAACAGCCTGACAAGCGTATCTTTTGTAGCATACTCATTAACGCGTCCGTGGCACTATGCAACTCAATCATTGGGTTTGTATGTGAAAAGATGGACCGCTTACAAGGTACACATGCTGATGGCTACAGGTGCACGAGGAGCCGACTGAGCTTGGCTTACCACTCCACCACGTCGCCCCCACCAACACAACTTAACCCACCATCTCCCAACCTCGTCTGCCCCGCCCAGCTCCTAGTAGCCCATCCTCCCAGCAGCCCAGTCTGCCATCAGCCTCCTCCCCCCTACCTCTCCTTCTCCTCGCCTCCTACCTCTCCCCTACCACTCCTTCACCCATCTCCCCCCTACCTCTCCTTCACCCGTAGCCCCGCTCAGCCACTCCCCCCCCATTACCCACTCCCCCCCTACCTCCCCTACCTTAGCCTCCCCTACCTCAGCCTCCCCTACCTCAGCCTCATCCCCTACCTCCCCTACCCACTCCCCCCTACCTCTCCTTCACCCACACCTGCCAGAAGGCTGGGAGCAGAGGCCCGGTGGTGAGGCAGGGGCTGGGGCTGAGGCTGGGGCTGGGGCTGGGGCAGGCCGACTCACCGCTAAATTCACCGTTGTGTTGGCTATCATCCCATTGCCTATTGGCACGGCAGAAGCTCATGTCCAAGTCATGATGGAGGAGCTGCTCCTCCACGGCCTCGACAGTGCCTGCATCGCCAGCATCACAGCAGACAGTGCAGCTGTGAACATGGGTGAATATAGTGGTGTTGTCGCCCGCGTGAGTGAGCTCCTGCAGAGCAAGGGGCTGGCTGGCTGCATTCGGGCGCATCCCTGCTATAGCCACGGCATACACAACACACTGCTGACTGGGCTAGCTGCATTGGGTGGTGACATCCGTCCAGCCATCAAATCCATTGCCAGATTGCAGGCCTAGTATTGGGTGCCGCTCGGCATGGGAGCATGGGGCGCCAAGCCTCAAGTGCCGTGTGACACCCGCTGGGCCAGCTACATCAGCTCAACGGTGTCCATGCTGCGCGTCTTGGCGCCTGCACGCTTTGAGCTCTACCGGCACACCCAGGATGTGCTAGCTCGTCTGGGGACCTGGAACACATTGCCCCTTCTGCCAGGTCTGCATAGCCAGCAGATCAGCAGCAGATCAGCGCGAGCAGCAGAAGCAGCAGCTTGTGACCTATCTGCAGCTAACAAGTCGAGGGCAACAAAGCAAGGTGAGACAACACCTTGTCTCACCTTAGTAGAGCAGCCGGTAATGCACCAGCGCCAGCAGCAGCTCCAAAAGCTGATAGTGGTGTCCAGTTGTCACGACTGCCGTCGTCGCGTCCACATGCCAAAAGCTTCACATGTTCCGACTGCTGCTGCGCGTTGCAGGTGCCACTCACAACAGTGTG
>JASKMD010000008.1:19275643-19317897 GCA_030144725.1 Haematococcus lacustris | reverse complement strand
CCAGTACTGGCTGGCCCCCAACCAGTACTGGCTGGCCCCCAACCAGTACTGGCTGGCCCCCAACCAGTACTGGCTGGCCCCCAACCAGTACTGGCTGGCCCCCAACCAGTACTGGCTGGCCCCCAACCAGTACTGGCTGGCCCCCAACCAGTACTGGCTGGCCGCAGGAGCTTGGGGCAGGGGGCCAGCAGCAGCAGCAGCAGGGGGGCAGGGGGGGCAGCAGCAGCAGCAGCAGCAGGGGGGAAGGGGGGCAGCAGCAGTAGCAGCAGCAGGGGGCAGGGGGGCAGCAGCGGCACCAGCAGTAGGGGGCAGGGGGGCAGCAGCAGCAGAAGCAGCAGTGGGGCAGGGGGGCAGCAGCAGCAGCAGCAGCAGCAGGGGGGCAGGGGGCCAGCAGCAGCAGCAGCAGCAGGGGGGCAGGGGGGCAGCAGCGGCAGAAGCAGCAGTGAGGCAGGGGGGCAGCAGCAGCACCAGCAGCAGGGGGCAAGGGGGCAGCAGCGGCACCAGCAGCAGGGGGGAAGGGGGGCAGCAGCAGCACCAGCAGCAGGGGGCAAGGGGGCGCAGCAGCAGCAGCAGCAGGGGGGCAGGGGGGCAGCAGCAGCAGCAGCAGGGGGGCAGGGGGGCAGCAGCAGCAGCAGGGGGGCAGGGGGGCAGCAGCAACGAGAGGGATGGGGTGGCTGTGTGACCCCCTCAAGTGCTGAAGGGCTGGGTAAAGGGTTGAAGGGAGGGGCTTGCTCGGAAACGGTTAACAAGTTGGAGATTATTACACGTTAGCCTGGAGCCGTTGGATGTACTTACACGTGATACTGAGCTACAAATGTTGCAAGGTATACAGAGTACATATCACCATGAGGACAACATGCTATAACCACATGCATACGCTATACACTCCTTGTTATCACAAAGTTACATAGCACACAGCGCCATACAACCATCAAGCTATGTAGCGCCGACTAATACCCTCCACAATCTCATGTGCTGCTTGTCCTAAGTCAATGCCCTCTTATAAATAGGGTCCAACAACCTTGATGTAATGAAGGTACTCGTCCATGCTCCAGCCCCTGCAAAGTGACACAGAGTCGTCTTACATCTAGTGTTGTACTGTACCCAATGACTGCAATGCATGACACACAATAATGTAGGAGCACACCTGTACAATACTGTAAGACCCCCCTTACAGTACAGTATGAAGGTGTCAGCAGCAGCAGAGGCAGCAGCTGGGGGGCAGCAGCGGCAGCAGCAGGGGCAGCAGCGGCAACTACAGGAGCAGGAGGGCAGGGGGGCAGGGCCAGCAATAGCAAGGGGGCAGCAGCAGCAGCAGCGGGGGGGCAGCAGCAGCAGCAACAACAGCCGCAGCAGCAGGGGGGCAGCAGCAGCAGCAACAACAACAGCCGCAGTAGCAGCAGGAAGGGAAGCAGCAACAGCAGCATCAGGAGCAAGAGCAGCAACGGCAGCAGGTAGGGTGAGGTCGTGAGTGAGGGTGTGAAGGCGTTGAGGTTTGCAACCAGCACTGTCTGGCAACCAGCACTATCTGGCAACCAGCTCTGGCTGTAACCAGTACTGGCTGTCAGTCAGCACTGGCTGGCAGCCAGCACTGGTTGGCAGCCAGTACTGGCTGGCAACCAGCACTAGTTTGCAACCAGCACTGGTTGGCAACCAGTACTGGCTGGCAACCAGCACTAGTTTGCAACCAGCACTGGTTTGCAACCAGCACTGGCTGGCAACCAGTACTGGCTGGCAACCAGCACTGGTTTGCAACCAGCACTGGCTGGCAACCAGCACTGGCTGGCAACCAGCACTGGTTTGCAACCAGCACTGGCTGGCAACCAGCACTGGCTGGCAACCAGCACTGGTTTGCAACCAGCACTGGCTGGCAACCAGCACTGGCTGGCAACCAGCACTGGCTGGCAACCAGCACTGGCTGGCAACCAGCACTGGCTGGCAGCAGGGGGCATGGCGGCAGCAGGGGGGCAGGGGGGCGGCAGCAGCAGCAGCAGCAGCAGCATGGGGGCGGCAGCAGCAGCAAGGGGGGAGGGGGGCTGCAGCAGGAGGGCAAGGGGGCAGCAGCAGGAGGGCAGCAGCACCTCTGTTTGCAACAGCTCTGGCAGCAGCAGCAGCAGCAGGGGAGGGGTGGTTGAGGTGGAGTGGCACTCACCTGGCAATGTGGGCAGAGGGGCTACGCCAGGCTTCCAGGCCCTTCATGCTCTCACTGAAAGCAGGCAAGAGCTTGGTTTGGATCAGCAAGCACATTAGCAGCATCAGTGGCAAGCAGCATGAGCACGCTACTGAGCGGTGCCGGCAGCAGAGTGGAGAGACCTACTGCCTGCACTCTGCTACTTACTCGCCTTTCGCCTTTCGCACTTGCTGCCTAGCTGGCCGCTCATGTGAGAGGGGGCACGGCGGCGTGGGAGGAGGATGGTGGGAGGGAGCAAAGGTTGCAATGGGGAGGGGAGGGGGTGGGGAGGACAGCATAGGCGCACGGAGGTTGTGAGATGTAGCAGAAGCATCAGCACTCACCACACAGCGACCGACCCCTGCCTGCTCCAGGTGACTGTAACGGTGTAGTGGTGGTCAGGGGGCCTGGGCTGGGCGGGGGCAGGGGTTAGGGGGGTGGGAGTAGGGGGGGCGGGGTCGGGGGCAAGGGCGGGGGAGGGGAGGGGAGGTCTGCGATGTCAGGGGGTAGAAGGCGAGGGGGAAGGGGAATGTAGGGTACGAGGGTAGAGTAGGGGCAAGAGTATAGGCTTGGTCGGGCTGGGCTGGGCAGGGCTGGGGGCAGAGCTGCGGGCGGAGGAGGGAGTGGGGGTGGGGGAAGGAGCAGGGGTTGAGGTGGGGGAGGAGGAAGTGCGCTTATGACTAGGGGGAGAGGGTGTAGGGGGGTTAGAAGGGGCGGGGAGGTGCTCATAAGACCTGCAGCCAAGGGGCGTGCATGTGTGTTAGGAAGCTCAGTGTGGGCACTAAGCCCTAGCCACTTACCAGTAACCACTCACTGATTATCTGTGGCAATCAGTAGCTGCTCTTTAGCAGGAGGAAGGAAGGGAGCAGGGCGGAGGTATGGTAGGAGGTTAGGTTAGGAGGGTGAGGTGGGGTGGGGTGGGGTGGGGTGTGGGGTGGGGTGGTGTGTTTCCGGTAGACCTGCAGCAAACATGGGCTGGCGGTTAGGTAGGGTAATGAGGAACACTGCAAGAGAGGGGGCTAGCCACTCACACGCTTACACCGTGCTGCTCCATGCTCATTGTTTGTTCTTACCTTGATCGTCTATGAAGGGGAAGTGGGACGAGGGTTGCGCAAAGAGGGTGGGGGATGAGGAGAAGTTGGCGGTGGGGTAAGGTGAGGGCTGCGATGCCATGTCGAATGGAAGGGACCGGCACATGGAGGATGCGTGGAAAGGAAGAGGGGAAGATGCTGGAATGGGGAGGGGAGAGGGTGGTTGCGATAGGGAGGGGTAAGGGGAGGTGGTGGAGGGAAAAGCCTTGCTCCTGGCTGCTGGGTAGGGTAGGGCAGCCGGGTATGGGGAGAGGTGACACGGAGTTGGGACGAGGGTTGCGCAAAGAGGGTGGGGGGTGAGGAGAAGTTCTTGGTGGGGTAAGATGAGGGCTGCGATGCCATGGACATGAAGGGGGAAGAGGGGGGAAGGGGGGGAAGAGGCTGCAATGGGCAGGGGAGGGGGTTGGTTGCGATGGAGAGGGGCAGGCAGCAGGAGCAGGGGTTGAGGGGGAGGGCAGAAGTAGTTGAGGTGGCGAACTTGGAGTTGGTGGTGATATTGGTGGTGAAGTTAGGGGGAAGGGGGCAAGAGGCAGAAGTGACTCTGACCTGCAGTAAACACAAGGTACGTGGTTGCGATGACAGACAGCAAGGAATGCAGGCTCACCTCGTGGGATGGGGTGGGTAGTCTACACCTGTCACGCTCATTAGCAGGAGGAAGGACCGTCAGACCTGCAGCAGAGAAGGGGCATGGCAATGGTTTGGCTGGAAGCAGCAGAACTGTAAAAAGGAGAAGTATAAGAACTGTAAAAAGGCTACGATTGCGTAGCGCTTCGTGGCAAGGCTGCATGTGAAACTAGTTGCGAGGTTCGGCGCTGCGGCGAACTGCAAAAGTGTCTACGAGGCTGCGGAAATGTCTACAAAGTTTACTATTGCACGGACTGTGAGGTTGTGACGTTGCAAGGGCGAAAGTTGTCGGCAAGGGCGAACGCATGGCTAGGCGGCCTTGTGCCCACCTAGATGCGAGTCGCGATGGGGCGTGAAGGGCGGCACGAACGGGTCGCGATGAGGCGTGCAGATCGGCATACATGTTAGACATGAAATATGAAAAATAAAATGCGCCCAGCACAACAAGCGTCGATCCTAGTCATGCTAGGAACGCAGCCGCAGCTAGTGGCAGCGAGAAACTCAGCCATGAAGATAAGCATAGATAAGGCAGATAGAAACCAAGCTGCCCACACCCAGCTGCAGACAACATCGCAGCCAGGCAGCCACTCTCGCATGACACATCGCAGCCAGGCCGCCACATTGCAGCCAGGCAGCCACATCCATCTCGGCCATCTCCTCCCAGCCAATGTCGCTGCCACGTAGCACGGTGCTTCGCAGCCACTCTCGCACGCAGCTAGCAGCTTGCCTGGCAGACCTTGCAGACGTAGCAACCAGCCTCGAGATCGCAACGCAATACCTCGCACGCTCAGCCACGCAGCCCACGCAACGAGATAGCGACGTAGTCTACTTTGACCCACCTCTATGCCTTTGACATGTCGAAACCACCATCTCCGAGCCTGTCCTCCCACATCAGCTCCTACATCTACATCCTCTGTTGGTGAGTGCATCTTGTACCCTTGACAACTCCTCCCTTGACAACTTGTCACCCTTTGTTTTGTGCTCCTCCCTTGACAACTTTGGTACCTTTGTTTTGCAGGTCCTCTACACATTCCTTTACCCTCCTTCCTCCTTCACTCCCCTTCCCTGTCCCCCCCCCCCCCGCCCCTCCCGCCCCTCCCTCCCTACCCTCCCCCACCTTCACCACCCTGTACCCTCCCCATTGCAGCCCGGCCCACTACAAAGGTAAGAGCCAGCTGGGATGAAGCATGGAGGAGCACAGAAGAGCACGGAGCAAGCGGTGAGTGGCCACCCCTCGCCTTTTAGTGGTCCTCATTTCACAGCCTACACAGCTAGCATGCGCCGTGTTTGCTGCAGGTCTGACGGAGTTTGCAGCAAGTCTGAGGGACCCTCCCTCCCTCCCTCCCTCCCTCCCTCCCTCCCTCCCTCCCTCCCTCCCTCCCTCCCTCCCTCCCTCCCTCCCTCCCTCCCTCCCTCCCTCCCTCCCTCCCTCCCTCCCTCCCTCCCTCCCTCCCTCCCTCCCTCCCTCCCTCCCTCCCTCCCTCCCTCCCTCCCTCCCTCCCTCCCTCCCTCCCTCCCTCCCTCCCTCCCTCCCTCCCTCCCTCCCTCCCTCCCTCCCTCCCTCCCTCCCTCCCTCCCTCCCTCCCTCCCTCCCTCCCTCCCTCCCTCCCTCCCTCCCTCCCTCCCTCCCTCCCTCCCTCCCTCCCTCCCTCCCTCCCTCCCTCCCTCCCTCCCTCCCTCCCTCCCTGCCTCCCTGCCTCCCTGCCTTCCTGCCTCCCTCCCACCTCCCACATCCTTCATCCTTCACCCTTCATCCTTCCTGCCAGTGAGTGGCTGATGGTGGCTACAGGTAAGGAGTGAGTGGCTAGCCCCCCTGTCATTGTTTGTGCTAGTACGCCCCGTGTTTGCTACAGGTCTGACGGTGTTACCTAGTACCCTCCCTCCCAGCAGCCAAGAGCAAGCCCCCCACCCTTCACCAACCTACCATGGCGCTACCCACCACCTCTCCCAAACACACCCCCTCGTCCCCCTCATCACCCTCTTCTCTCTGCCCTTTCGCTCACTTCCTCCTTCCTGCTAGTGATAGGCTACAAGTCGCTACAGGTAAGGAGTGAGTGGTTACCAGTTAGTGGCTAACACCTGTTTCCTAGCCAGATCTACTACGTCACGTGCACGCCCCTTGGCTGCAGGTCTGATGGGCACCGCCGCTCCCCTTCCCTTTCCCCTACACAACCACCCCTCCCCAACTCATCCTCCCCCGCTCCTTCCCCCGCCCCCACCCCTCCCCAACTCATCCTCCCCCGCTCCCTCCCCCGCCCCCACCCCCGCCCATGCCCTCACCCTATACAGATCCCTTCCCCCTCCCTCGAACCTTCCCTCGAGCCTTCCCCATGGACCTCCCCTTCCCTTCCCTCCCCTTCCTCCTCTACCTCCCCTCCCCCGCTACTCCATCATCCCGGCCTTCCCTCGAGCCTTCCCCATGGACCTCCCCTTCCCTTCCCTCCCCTTCCTCCTCTACCTCCCCTCCCCCGCTACTCCGGCATCCCGTCCCCCTCTGGGTCCTATTACCCCCTCCAGCAACAGCAGCAGTCATCTTCCCCCTCCGCCTCCTCACCCTCACCATCTACACGCATATACACCCCATTCCAGCAAAAGGTGAGTGTAGGTATGTGGCACCCTGTACCTACACTAACCGCTAGCATGCCCCTTGTCCCGCTGCAGGGTTGATCGTCACACCCTTCCCCTTTTCCTCCCATTTCCCACGCCCACCACCATCGCCAAGCTGGTCGTCCCTCCACATCCACCTCTCCCCACCCCCACTTTCCCCCTCCCTGTTACCTCTCCTCTTGACATCCCAGCAGCCAAGTGATAGCCCACCCCATCCACCCTCTTGCCACTACCACCACCACCACCACCCCCTCCCTTCCCCCTCTCCCTCTCTCCCATGCTTGTCAAGCCTACCCTTCCCCTCTCCCACCCTTTGATTGACGTGGCATCGCAGCCCCCACCTCACCCCACCTTCCCTTCCCTACACACTACTACACACCCCATCACAGCCCCAACCCACTGGCGCATGGGATATGTTGCCAGGGGTGAGCAGGTAGGAGGCCAGGAGGACCACAAAGGTGAGGCCGCGGTGATAGCTAACACAGTGCCCAGCCTGGACACCCTACATCACGTGCACGCCCCTTGATTGCAGGTCTGATGGGCCCCCTACACAACCACCCCCTCCCAATTCATCCTCCCCCGCCCCCGCTCCCTCCCCCGCCCCCACCCCCGCCTTCACTCCTCCACTCCCACCCCCTTTCCTCCACCTCCTTTCCCACCTCCTCCACTCCCACCCAACCCAACCCATGCCCCCAACCCAACCCAGCCCCGCCCAGCCCAACCCGGTTGAGCCTCCCGCCTCCCGCCTCCCTGCCTATCGCCTCCCCCGCCTCCCGCCTCCCTGCCTTCCACATCTACCCTCCCTCCCCGCCTTCACTCCTCCACTCCCACCCCCTTTCCAGCAGCAGTCATCAAGCAGCCAAAAGGTAGGTAGGTGCGATAGTGCCCCTACTATCTGTTGCTGCAGCCCCCCTGCCCCCCCTGCTGCTGCTGCTGCAGCCCCCCTCCCCCCCTGCTGCTGCTGCTGCTGCCCCCCTACTGCTGCGGCTGCCCCCCTACTGCTGCGGCTGCCCCCCTACTGCTGCTGCTGCCCCACTGCCCCCCCCCTGCTGCTGCTGCTGCTGCCCCCCTACTGCTGCTGCTGCCCCCCTACTGCTGCTGCTGCCCCACTGCCCCCCTGCTGCTGCTGCCCCCCTACTGCTGCTGCTGCTGCTGCTGCCCCCCCTACTGCTGCTGCTGCTGCTGAAACCCTGCTGCTGAACCCTGGTTGCGCCTACTATCTGCTGCCTACTATCTGCTGTTGCAGCCCCCCTGCCCCCATGCTGCTGCTGCTCCCCTGCCCCCCTGCCCCCCTGCTGCTGCTGCGTGTCACAGCCAGCCAGTACTGGTCACAGCCAGCCAGTACTGGTCACAGCCAGCCAGTACTGGTCACAGCCAGCCAGTACTGGTCACAGCCAGCCAGCCAGTACTGGTCACAGCCAGCCAGCCAGTACTGGTCACAGCCAGCCAGTACTGGTCACAGCCAGCCAGCCAGTACTGGTCAGCCAGCCAGTACTGGTCACAGCCAGCCAGCCAGTACTGGTCAGCCAGCCAGTACTGGTCACAGCCAGCCAGCCAGTACTGGTCAGCCAGCCAGTACTGGTCACAGCCAGCCAGCCAGTACTGGTCACAGCACAGCCAGTACTGGTCACAGCCAGCCAGTACTGGTCACAGCCAGCCAGCCAGTACTGGTCCAGCCAGCCAGTACTGGTCACAGCCAGCCAGCCAGTACTGGTCACGCCAGCCAGTACTGGTCACAGCCAGCCAGTACTGGTCACAGCCAGCCAGCCAGTACTGGTCACAGCCAGCCAGTACTGGTCACAGCCAGCCAGCCAGACTCTGTGTCACTTTGCAGGGGCTGGAGCTTGGACGACTACCTTCATTACAATGAGGTCGCCTTGCATTACAAGGGAATGAGATAGAGGACGGATGGAGTGTCTTGGTTGATGCTACATAGCATGCGAAGCAGTGTACTATGTAATGTTGATGACAGTGATAACAAACACACGTACATAGTAATCTCAATGACATTGCTTAGTGAGTGATAGCACATGCAATGTGTTATAGCGTGTTGTCCTCTTGTTGTAGTCGGTGCCTATACAGTACCTAACCAAGGCTCCCAGCCCTGACCTCAGTCCTCAGCCCTAACCCTTCAGCTATCGTCCAATTGTCTGTAAGCATACTCGCTTCATCCATAGGACTTGACATTATAGAGAGATGTTAACCCATTACGAGCCCACATGATAGCGCAAATCGACTGGACATCGCACATCAGAACGACTTGGCAGTATGGAGAGTTGTTAACCCATCACAAGCGCACATTGTAGCGCACATCGACTGGACATCGCACATCGCACATCGACGTAGACAACCGTTGGGGAGCTTACAGCGAAGCGCTAAGACCAGCGATGCAAGTACTACACATGGGAAAGCTTGAATGTGATACGCGGAAACTTTGAAATCTCCATGCCTAACCCTGCCAAAGCTGACAACCAGTACTGGATGGCAACCAGTACTGGATGCAAACCAGTACTGGTTGAGGTCCAGTACTGGTTAGCAGCCAGTACTGGACCTCAACCAGTACTGGTTGCCCTCACAGAAGTGCATGAGAGTCAAACGATCGAATCTAGCCAGCCACTTGGAGTAGATTTTTTTTTCCAAGTGCGTTGGCTTGCCAATGAGAAACTGAAGACTTCCATCAGAAAAAAAAGTACCCTTAGGTGGCACTTATAATGCGATCTTTTCTACGAGTGATATGGTCGCTATCATACCAATCCTACTAGGCATAGGGGGCATAACCTACGAAGCGCACACACGGCAACACCTCTTGGCCCTCGGGATCACACAAGCCAACACTACCAAGCTGCTCAACAAGTTAACTAGACACGCCATGGAGGCAGCCCATTCTATTGCAAAGACAAGCTACAGACTCAGGGCTACCAGAGGGGGGGGAGGGTAGGGGGGACGCCTCTTCTTTGGCTTGATGGTGGGAGCAGGCCGCGCCCCAGGCGGTAGCTCCTCCCTTAATGCACGCCGGTGAATACCGGAGTAGTCTTCTTCTTCTTCTTCTAGTACTGTAGGTGTCTACAGTACTGTAGGTGTCTACAGTACTGTAGGTGTCTACAGTACTGTAGGGTGTCTACAGTACTGTAGGTGTCTACAGTACTGTAGGTATCTACAGTACTGTAGGATGTCTACAGTACTGTAGGTGTCTACAGTACTGTAGGGTGTCTACAGTACTGTAGGTGTCTACAGTACTGTAGGGTGTCTACAGTACTGTAGGTGTCTACAGTACTGTAGGTGTCTACAGTACTGTAGGGTGTCTACAGTACTGTAGGGTGTCTACAGTACTGTAGGGGTCTACAGTACTGTAGGGGTCTACAGTACTGTAGGTGTCTACAGTACTGTAGGTGTCTACAGTACTGTAGGGTGTCTACAGTACTGTAGGTGTCTACAGTACTGTAGGGGTCTACAGTACTGTAGGTGTCTACAGTACTGTAGGTGTCTACAGTACTGTAGGTGTCTACAGTACTGTAGGGTGTCTACAGTACTGTAGGTGTCTACAGTACTGTAGGTGTCAACAGTACTGTAGGGTGTCTACAATACTGTAGGTGTCTACAGTACTGTAGGTGTCTACAGTACTGTAGGTGTCTACAGTACTGTAGGTGTCTACAGTACTGTAGGGTGTCTACAGTACTGTAGGTGTCTACAGTACTGTAGGGTGTCTACAGTACTGTAGGTGTCTACAGTACTGTAGGTGTCTACAGTACTGTAGGTGTCTACAGTACTGTAGGTGTCTACAGTACTGTAGGTGTCTACAGTACTGTAGGTGTCTACAGTACTGTAGGGTGTCTACAGTACTGTAGGTGTCTACAGTACTGTAGGTGTCTACAGTACTGTAGGGTGTCTACAGTACTGTAGGTGTCTACAGTACTGTAGGTGTCTACAGTACTGTAGGTGTCTACAGTACTGTAGGTGTCTACAGTACTGTAGGGTGTCTACAGTACTGTAGGTGTCTACAGTACTGTAGGTATCTACAGTACTGTAGGATGTCTACAGTACTGTAGGTGTCTACAGTACTGTAGGGTGTCTACAGTACTGTAGGTGTCTACAGTACTGTAGGGTGTCTACAGTACTGTAGGTGTCTACAGTACTGTAGGTATCTACAGTACTGTAGGATGTCTACAGTACTGTAGGTGTCTACAGTACTGTAGGTGTCTACAGTACTGTAGGGTGTCTACAGTACTGTAGGTGTCTACAGTACTGTAGGTGTCTACAGTACTGTAGGTGTCTACAGTACTGTAGGGTGTCTACAGTACTGTAGGGTGTCTACAGTACTGTAGGGGTCTACAGTACTGTAGGGGTCTACAGTACTGTAGGGGTCTACAGTACTGTAGGTGTCTACAGTACTGTAGGGTGTCTACAGTACTGTAGGGGTCTACAGTACTGTAGGGGTCTACAGTACTGTAGGTGTCTACAGTACTGTAGGTGTCTACAGTACTGTAGGTGTCTACAGTACTGTAGGTGTCTACAGTACTGTAGGGTGTCTACAGTACTGTAGGTGTCTACAGTACTGTAGGTGTCTACAGTACTGTAGGTGTCTACAGTACTGTAGGGTGTCTACAGTACTGTAGGTGTCTACAGTACTGTAGGTGTCTACAGTACTGTAGGGTGTCTACAGTACTGTAGGTGTCTACAGTACTGTAGGTGTCTACAGTACTGTAGGTGTCTACAGTACTGTAGGTGTCTACAGTACTGTAGGGTGTCTACAGTACTGTAGGTGTCTACAGTACTGTAGGGTGTCTACAGTACTGTAGGTGTCTACAGTACTGTAGGTGTCTACAGTACTGTAGGTGTCTACAGTACTGTAGGTGTCTACAGTACTGTAGGTGTCTACACACTCGCGCCGATTAAGGCCGGAAGTCGCCTACGTCATTTCTTCCCGGGAGGCATACTGCAGATAGCCCCAGGAAAGGCCGACTCATCGCCGTTGTAATCATTGAAAAACTCAAAGTTGCTGCGATGTTATAACTATTTGAAAAGTTACCTAACCCTGTACCGGGTCCTACCGACCCTGTACAGGGTCCTGGGCCACAGGGTTCTGCCGCACGGCTACAGGGTCCTACGACACACGTCTACAGGGTTCTGCCGCACGCCTACAGGGTCCTGCGTCACATTCTCACAGGGTTCTGCCGCACGGCTACAGGGTCCTGCGACGTTTGTCTACAGGGTCTTGCCGCACGCCTACAGGGTCCTGCTACATTAGGCTACAGGGTCCTGCCGCACGGCTACAGGGTCCTGCCACATTAGGCTACAGGGTTCTGCCGCACGCCTACAGGGTCCTACGACATATTCTCACAGGGTCCTGCCGCACGGCTACAGGGTCATACGACACAGTTTTACAGGGTCCTGCCGCACGGCTACAGGGTTCTGCGACACATTCTCACAGGGTTCTGCCGCACGGCTACAGGGTCGTACGATACACGTCTACAGGGTTCTGCCGCACGCCTACAGGGTCCTGCGACACTTGTCTACAGGGTTCTGCCGCACGGCTACAGGGTCTTACATTAAAGTTTCACAGGGTCCTGCCGCACGGCTACAGGGTTCTGCGACACATTCTCACAGGGTTCTGCCGCACGGCTACAGGGTCCTACGACATATTCCCACAGGGTCCTGCCGCACGGCTACAGGTTCCTACGACACACGTTCACAGGGTCCTGCCACACGCCTACAGGGTCCTGCCACAACGTATGCAACGACGCCCGAACACCTTGCAACACCACAACAAACGGCATGTATTGCTGGTGCTAAGCACATGCATTGATGCAAGGTGACAACACCACACAACAACACCACACAACATCACTACAACAACAACACAACGACTCATGCATTGCTCACCACCTATGCCATGTGCACAACCACAAGGACTGGCTGCACCTCATTGCTATGGGCTAACACCTCATCACGGGACTGCTAAGCACTTTGCCTTGCTGTCTATGCCCCATGGCACCAAATCAGGCTGGGCTAGGCTAGGCTGGGCTAGCCTGGGGTAGGCTAGGCTAGGGTAGGCTAGGGTAGGCTAGCCTAGGCAAGGCTAGCCTGGGGTAGGCTAGGCTAGGCTAGGCTGGGGTAGGCTAGGCTAGGCTAGGCTGGGGTAGGCTGGGCTAGGCTTGGCTCCAGGTTGCCCACTCCAGGCTGCCCGCTCCAGGCTGCCCGCTCCAGGCCGCCCGCTCCATGCTGCCCACTCCGGGCTGCCCGCTCCAGGCTGCCCGCTCCATGCTGCTACGCCAAGGGCTGCTGGGTGCCATTGGGTGGGGGAGAGGAGAGAAGAGGGGAGGAGGGGAGGAGGGGAGGAGGGTAGGTAGGTGGCAGACTCGGAAGTGGTGGTGGTGGGCTTGGGCAGGGAAGGGGGAAGGGGGAAGGGGGCAAGGGGCAGCAGTGTGACCATCAGACCTGCGGCAGCAAGAGGCATCCTTGCATTTAGGCTTGGCATTGGGGACCACTCATGTGCAGGGACTGGCCACTTACAGTTATGCTCCATGTCACGACGCCGGGGGAGGGTACGGGGTACGAGGAGGGTACGGTCCTTGCTGGCTCCTTGTTGGTTGCTGCTCTACCGCCATGCTTGCAATCAACCCGGCCATGCTTCACCTGCCATGCTCCAGCTGTCGACAACTGCAATCAAACATCAGCCAGCAAGCAGATGGATTAGGACATGCATGACCAGAACCGGGAAGGCTAGGCTGACACCTCCCAAGCATGTGCACTCACCGGAAGTCCTGGCTGCCGCTCCAAGCGCCTCCTACCTGCTGCTCTTGGCTGCTGGAAGTGTGAGGGTAAGGTAGGGGAGGGGCTGCAGTGTAGCACAGGAGGGGGGAAGCGGAGCACACGGGTGAGTTTGTGGGTAAGGGGAAGGACAAGGGAAGGGTGTAAACATTAGACCTGCAGCAAACAAGGGGCATGCTAGCCATCAGGCTTGGTACCAAGAGCCACAAATCTGCTTCATGCTGGCCACTCACCGTTTGCTGGGGTGGGGTGGGGTGGGGTGGGGGGGTGGGGTGGGGTGGGGTGGGGTGGGGTGGGGTGGGGTGGGGTGGGGTGGGGTGGGGTGGGGTGGGGTGGGGTGGGGTGGGGTGGGGTGGGGTGGGGTGGGGTGGGGTGGGGTGGGGTGGGGTGGGGTGGGGTGGGGTGGGGTGGGGTGGGGTGGGGTGGGGTGGGGTGGGGTGGGGTGGGGTGGGATAGGGGAGGGGTGGGGTGGGCAAGGGGTGGGCGTGTGACCGTCACACCTGCAAGCAACAAGGGGCGTGCTCACGGTAAGGCTGGGCAATGGGGGCCACTGATGTGCAAGGGGCTGGCCACTCACTGTTATCTCCATGTGCCATTGCTGAATCCTTGCTGCCTCCTTGTTGGCTGCTGCTCCTCCCTCCTGGCTGTGCCTCCTGGCTGTGGGGGGCATGGGCCTCTTGGCCTTGGCCAACCACTTGCCTTGCCCATGCCTCCTGGCTGCCACTCCTGGCTGCCGCTCCTAGCTGCTGCTCCTGGCTGCCGCTCCTGGCTGCTCCTCTTGGCTGCTCCTCTTGGTTGCGCCTCCTGGGGAGTGGTGGGTCTGGCAGGTGGTGCCACCAAGGGTGAGGGTGAGGGTGAGGATGACAGTCACCAAGGGTGAGGGTGAGGGTGAGGATGAGGAGGAGGTGAGGAGGGGGTGGAGCGATGGTCGCACGATGAGCGCACAAGGGGGAGCCAAGGGGTTCAGCATGGCAGTTACACAGTCCTTACCTCCATGTTCCTCCTGGCCTGGGTAAGGGTGAGGGAGAGGAGGAGGAGGGGGGTGTGAGGGAAGGAGGTGAGGGGGAGGAGGTGAGGGGGAGGAGGGAGAAGAGGCATGGGAAAGAAGAGTGGAGTGGAGGGGAGGGGAGAGGGAGGGGAGGGGGCCTGTTGCTCCTTGCTGCCGCTCTGGCTGCTGAGCTGACCATCACACCTGCAGCAAACAAGGGGCGTGCTAGGATGAGGAGGAGGCCACTGATGAGGAGGAGGCCACTGATGGGGAGGGTTAGGCTGGGCACAAGGGGTCACTTATGTGCGTGGGGCTAGCCACTCACTGCTTGCTCCATGCGGTCCCTTGATCATTCCTTAGGGGGAGGGAGAGGGGGAGTGGGGGATCTGGCAGGTGGTGGTGGGCAGTGTGGTAGGGAGGAGGGAGGAGGGAAGAGGGAGGAGGGAAGAGCGAGGAGGGAGGAGGGTACGCTTTAACTCTTGTCCGCCGCCCTGGCTGCCGCTACTTGTTGCCGTTGTGGTTGCTGCTTCTGGCTGATGGAAGGTGCCACTGCGCCTTGGCACCGAACCTGCTCAAGCAACACATGGCACATGACACATGCCACGCTCCAACCTCGCGGTCGCACCTCAGAATCGCATCTATGCATCGCACCTTTGCAAGCTACCTTTGTGCCGTTCGCCCTCAACTCTGTGCTTGATCACAAATACCCTATTCCTTTCGCTGATCGCTAATGGCTGCGAAACCGAGCTGCATGCTGGCCTCTTGGCTGATGACTGATGGCTGCGAAGGCTAGCTGGCCCGCATTTCATGGCCGGCTGTGAGGCTGCGCATTTGGGCGCTGTTGATGTCGCTGCTGCTGAGTTTGGGATGGATGTGTCGCGTGTTGCGTGTTGCTGCATTACTGCGGGCTTTGCGAGGTCGACATGGTTTCCTCTCATGGCGCCTCGCGACCTCATGGCACACCAACGGCATGCTTGGTGGCAGCTAGCGCAGATCCCAATACCAAGCCCGTCAGTTTTCGCGCTCTTGCATGCAAGTCACATGCAGAAAGCGGGGTTGGCGAAACCCTGCACAGCGTCTTTGAATCACTTAGGAGAAATCAACACAAGGAACGAAACCCTGCACAAGGTCGGCGAAACCCTGCACGAGGTCAGGGTTGACTTAGAAAAAGTCCATGCTTTGATCGAAACCCTGCACTAGGTTAGCAACTTGACTTTGCACATGCTACCTACTAGGTTGTGCTTCTATTCTGATGCCTGACAACTCCTCATACTCAGAAATTTTAAAAAGTCACTTCAGTCAGTAAGCACCATCTCCCTTAGCCAAATTCGGGGTGAGGGCCAGGCTGATGGTCCAGCAGCTCCGCAATGACCAAGAATTTCACTTTGGCCCAAGAGAGTCTTCTCCTCCACTAGGTCACAGCAGCCTACATGCCAAGTCTCAGACCTCAACTCGCAAGTTTGCCGAGCCAGCCAGCCCCTGTGGGCCAGGACCCTGTGGTGAGGTGCCAGAACCCTGTGGTGTGGTGCCAGGACCCTGTGGTGTGGTGCCAGGACCCTGTGGTATGGTGCCAGGACCCTGTAAGCCAGGACCCTGTGGTGTGGTGCAGGACCCTGTGGGTGTGCGGCAGAACCCTGTAGCCAAACGTCGCAGGACCCTGTAGGCGTGCGGCAGAACCCTGTAGCCAAACGTCGCAGGACCCTGTAGGCGTGCGGCAGAACCCTGTAGCCAAACGTCGCAGGACCCTGTAGGCGTGCGGCAGAACCCTGTAGCCAAACGTCGCAGGACCCTGTAGGCGTGCGGCAGAACCCTGTAGCCAAACGTCGCAGGACCCTGTAGGCGTGCGGCAGAACCCTGTAGCCAAACGTCGCAGGACCCTGTAGGCGTGCGGCAGAACCCTGTAGCCAAACGTCGCAGGACCCTGTGGGCGTGCGGCAGAACCCTGTAGCCAAACGTCGCAGGACCCTGTAGGCGTGCGGCAGAACCCTGTAGCCAAACGTCGCAGGACCCTGTAGGCGTGCGGCAGAACCCTGTAGCCAAACGTCGCAGGACCCTGTAGGCGTGCGGCAGAACCCTGTAGCCAAACGTCGCAGGACCCTGTAGGCGTGCGGCAGAACCCTGTAGCCAAACGTCGCAGGACCCTGTGGGTGTGCGGCAGAACCCTGTAGCCAAACGTCGCAGGACCCTGTGGGCGTGCGGCAGAACCCTGTAGCCAAACGTCGCAGGACCCTGTAGGCGTGCGGCAGAACCCTGTAGCCAAACGTCGCAGGACCCTGTAGGCGTGCGGCAGAACCCTGTAGACAAACGTCGCAGGACCCTGTAGGCGCGCGGCATAACCCTGTAGACGTGTGTCGCAGGACCCTGTAGGCGTGCGGCAGGACCCTGTAGACAACGTCGCAGGACCCTGTGTGCCAGAACCCTGTGGGTGTGCAGCAGGACACAGTAGGCCAGGACCCTGTGGTGCCAGGACCCTGTGATGTGGTGCCCGGACCCTGTGGTGTGGTGCCAGGACCCTGTGGGCCAGGACCCTGTGGTGTGGTGCCAGGACCCTGTGGTGTCTGGACCCTGTGGTGTGGTGCGAGGACCCTGTAGGCCAGGACCCTGTGGTGAGGTGCCAGGACCCTGTAGGCCAACACCTGGTGGTATGGTGCCAGGACCCTGTGGTGTGGTGCCAGGACCCTGTGGGCCAGGACCCTGTGGTGAGGTGCCAGGACCCTGTGGTGTGGTGCCAGGACCCTGTGGTGTGGTGCCAGGACCCTGTAAGCCAGGACCCTGTGGTGTGGTGCCAGGACCCTGTGAGCCACAACCCTGTGGTGAGGTACCAGGACCCTGTGGAGAAAGACACACATCGTAGGACCCTGTACAGGGTCCTGGCACACATGGTCAAAAGCATCCAAACGGGGTCAACAGAACCAACCACAAGCTATGTAGGAATCCTAACAGGGTTCTATCACATAGGGATGCAAGGAATGATTAAAACATCTACACTCATCAGGTACACAGGACCCTGTACCGGGTCCTACGACCATGGTGACTCTAGGACCCTGTACAGGGTCCTAGGACACGGGCCATAGCTCATCACTGGCTGGGACTTTTTGCATGCCACCTACTAGGTTGGGCAGCTGTAACCACCCTTTACAACCTCTCATACTCACATTTCATGAAAAGTCACTTTGGTCACACGGTGCCAACTCCCTTAGCCAAAATCGGGGTCACAGCCCCACACCTGGCCCAGCAACTCGACACCGAGTGAGAATTACACTTTGGCCCAAGAGAGTCTTGTCATCCCCTAGGTCACAGCAGCCCACATACCAAGTTTCAGACCTCAACTCTCAGGTTTTTCAAGCCAGCCAGGCCTTAATTTGCACGAGTGCAGTACTGTAGGGTGTCTACAGTACTGTAGGGTGTCTACAGTACTGTAGGTGTCTACAGTACTGTAGGTGTCTACAGTACTGTAGGGTGTCTACAGTACTGTAGGTGTCTACAGTACTGTAGGTGTCTACAGTACTGTAGGGTGTCTACAGTACTGTAGGTGTCTACAGTACTGTAGGTGTCTACAGTACTGTAGGTGTCTACAGTACTGTAGGTGTCTACAGTACTGTAGGTGTCTACAGTACTGTAGGTGTCTACAGTACTGTAGGTGTCTACAGTACTGTAGGTGTCTACAGTACTGTAGGTGTCTACAGTACTGTAGGGTGTCTACAGTACTGTAGGTGTCTACAGTACTGTAGGTGTCTACAGTACTGTAGGGTGTCTACAGTACTGTAGGTGTCTACAGTACTGTAGGTGTCTACAGTACTGTAGGTGTCTACAGTACTGTAGGTGTCTACAGTACTGTAGGTGTCTACAGTACTGTAGGGTGTCTACAGTACTGTAGGTGTCTACAGTACTGTAGGTGTCTACAGTACTGTAGGATGTCTACAGTACTGTAGGGGTCTACAGTACTGTAGGGTGTCTACAGTACTGTAGGTGTCTACAGTACTGTAGGTGTCTACAGTACTGTAGATGTCTACAGTACTGTAGCTGCCTTCCCCCCATGCATCCTTAACCCCCATGCCCCCTTCGCCCCCATGCAGGAACAACTCAATGTAGCCCAAGCTCGTTTGCTACCCCGACAGTGCTATGCAAATGCGCTGACAACAAAGCGTGCCTATGTTGCCGAGCCCAGCCCAGCCCTGCCCAACCCTACTCAGCCTCTAGGATTCGTTACCGACCCTGAGCCTAGCCCTTGTGTTAGGAACACAAGTGGTGATGTAATGATGTAGGCTAAGAGTCATGATGTAATGATGTGAGGTTAGATGTAATGATGGATGGTTGAGGGCCAACCGCAAACAACTTTTGGGGCAATCTCTGCCGCACTCGATATTACACGGGAGGGTGCGGTGCACGAGGTTGTTGTGATTGCGGGGCATCATCAACATCCACAGCTTTGCGGGAGCTTGCAAGCCGAGGTACCCAGTACAACCGACAGAACGGACCTAGCTTGCGATAGAGACGGGCCCCGGCCTTAGACCTTACACATATGTATGTAGCTCCCTATGGCGACCTTATTGCGTGGACACAACTTTCGGCACAAATACCCATATCGAGCTTGCGGGCCTGCGCTTCGACGCCTCTCACTAGTTATAGCACGCAGAGGCTGACATTGCAATCGCGGTAGCAAATGGTGGTTTGAATGTGGAGAACAGCATGGTACCCTATTTACAAGAGGCCTTGTCAAATCTGACCTACAGTACTGTAGATGTCTACAGTACTGTAGACACCTACAGTACTGTAGACACCTACAGTACTGTAGACATCTACAGTACTGTAGACATCTACAGTACTGTAGGTACCTACACTCCAACTGCTCACATACTCAGATTTTCAACAAGCGTCAAGTGGCGTTGGAGTCGCAAGGACAATCCGAGGCGAACCGCATCAAAAAACTACCCCCTAGGATGACGAATATCCGCACTAATTTGCCTGTGTGCATGTCCCCACCAAGCTGCCCTAGCTGTAGCCACAGACCACAGCTAGCACCCAAGGCAAACAAAGAGGCATTAGAGGAGCAAAGACTAGTGCACTCGGCAGATGGCCTTAACTCTTCTCCTCGTTGACGAGAGCAATTCCAGCCTTGTCCGCCGGATGTCGCACTAAAAGCTGAAGTTCAGGCTCCAAAAGTCCAAACTTCAGCTGTCAGCCAACGTCCCGCGTTGAGGTAGCCCTGCTCCCTCCTTGTCGACGCCAGCAACTCCACAACAGCTCGGTGACCCGCAGCGGTCGTGTGCGGCACCCGGACCTCATTTGTATTCCGCTGGACAAAGCGGTGCCCGTTCAAGCCTGGGAAGGCTTTCCCGTTGCATCCCAATTTATATACCGCTGGGTGCGGTGGTGAGGTAGCTTAGCCAATCCGTGCGACCGAAGTCAACGCGGATTGTTACCAGGGCCACCGCGTGGAGGTGCCTCACCGCCAGCCCCGCAGCTTAAAGTTGAAGATGTTTAGCTGGACAGGGTGGGGTAGCCGTCGTCGTTTCTTAAAAGCTGGGCTGGGGTGGCTGCAGAGCAGGGGGAGGTGCATGTGGCAAGGTGGGGGTGAAGGTAGGGAGGGCAGGCTGAGTCCGGGGGGGGAGGTGGGCCTCAGGCTGGCCCGCTGCTGGAAACCCTGGAGAGGGCAGGCCTAGGGTTACAGGCCTAGGCCTTGAGCAGCACAGAGCCTTGAGCACTGCTTGCTGCCAGACAGCACTGCTTGCTGCCCATGGTCATATGCGTTTGATCTCAGGTCCAGAGACATGTGTAAAGAGTGACATAGTAGCAGGTGTGAGGACGACAGTAATGCTGACCCTGCGCAGCGGCCCTGCCCTCCCGCTTTGCCGTGCCTCGCCCATAATGGGGCATCAACACTCAATGCTTCGCGGGGCCAGCCCTGCCACTGCTGCCCCGATGCCGCAGCTTGGCGAGCCTCTTCTGCAGCTGCGATCTTGTGTGTATGTGGGTGTGTCGAACGTCACCTCTGGTCTGCATCGGTGCTGCTGCACACCCATTCGTATGAGACCCTTCGTGTGAGCACCACGCAGATGGACTACAATGGAACCACCCCTATATGGCCCCAGGTATGGGCCTTGGAACCTGTGGGCCTGCTGTGCAAGCATTAGCTGTTGCTTACATCAGAGCATGTGTCTCATGCCAACATAGATTGCCCGGCCTTCGCAAGCGGGTTGGGGTAGTGAATCACGTAGTGGTACCGGATGCTTGCTGCATGCAAACAAACCGGATTACAGATAACACAGCCCCTGCCCTGTAGTAATAGTAGGGGAACAACTGTGCTGTGCAAGCATGGCGACCTATGGCCTATGCGGTAGGGCCTATCGCGGTGTGACGTGCCTCACCTCTGTCTGGCAGGTAGCTGAAGCCATGCTCCCCTTCCTCACTGACCACTTTGGCAACCCCAGCAGCGGGCACGTGTATGGCCAAAAAGTAGGTTTTGAGCAGCAAGGCAGCCGGGGTCCTGGCTCCTCTGGTAGTCCCTCATGAGACAGCTTGGAGCAGCCCCCTCGTCCCTCACTAGGGCCTCCGTTGAAGTGGGACCATTTAGGACTACTAGGGACCACTAGGAACCACTCAGAATGGTGTCATGGGACTGTGTGAAGTTTTGTTCCCATGCATATGGCACATGCACATGGCATGGGCGCCTACCACCTACACTATTGCCTGACCCCTGTGGCAGGGCTATAGCCTAGAGTCGGCATGACAAACATGCACTGCACATGAAGTGCACAGCCCAGCCATGCTGGTATGCTGCCTGCCCACCCTCCTGCTGCTGCCCACCTGCCCTCCCACTTGCCCACCTGCCTCCCGCCTGCCCCACTGCCCGCAGTGTAAGGCTGCGGTGGAGCTGGCCCGGCAGCAGGTGGCCCAGCTGCTGTGCGCTGCCCCCGCCGACCTGGTATTCACCTCATGCGGGACAGAGTCAGACAATTGGGCCATCTCAGGAGCAGTGAATGCAGCGCACCTGCGTTGGGCTGCAGAGGGGCGGGAGGAGGAGCAGGGGGAGGAGGAGGGGAGGGATGCGGAGCAGGGAGAGGGGGAGGTGCCATCACGGAGCAGGGCAACAGGGGCGGGCAAGGGCAAGGGTGGAGCAGCAGGGGCGGGTCGCCGGCTGCCCCATGTGGTGACGTCAGCGGTGGAGCATCCAGCAGTGTTGGCTCACCTACGCCAGCTGCAGACCCTGGTGTGACCCCGCCAGCCCCTGGCTTGTCTTGTTGTTGATGGCCTTGTCTTGTCATTGACAACCTTGTCATATCATTGATAACCTTGTCTTGTTATTACCACAACCTTACTTCCTTACTGACAGCCTCGCCCTATGGTGCGGGCCACTGTGGGGAGCTCTGTGCTGCGTGGTGTGCCCTGCCTGCTGCCCTCCCTTTCCTACAGCTCCACACCTGTTGCTGATAGCCATGTCAGCCGGTATGATCAGTAGGGAAGGCAGTGTTCAAGGTCCAGTAATACCTGCATGCCGCCCCTGCCCCCGCACCCGCACCCGCACCCGCACCCGCACCCGCACCCGCACCCGCACCCGCACCCGCACCCGCACCCGCACCCGCACCCGCACCCGCACTCGCACCCGCACCCGCACCCGCACCCGCACCCGCACTCGCACCCGCACCCGCACCCGCACCCGCACCCGCACCCGCACCCGCACCCGCACCCGCACCCGCACCCGCACCCGCACCCGCACCCGCACCCGCACCCGCACCCGCACCCGCACCCGCACCTGGACCCGGACCCGGACCCGGACCCGGACCTAACCACTGTGCCCTCTCCCTCCTTCACGTGACGGCTGCATCTAGGCCACAGGGCACGGCTGCCATGTCTGCCTGCCCCGCATCGACCCCGGCCCACAGAATGCAATCAGGCTGTTGCCAAGTCTTTACCCTGCTGGCTGTTGGGTGCTGGGTGCAGGGCCAGGCGAGCTTCACCGCAGTGGGGGTGGATGCGGAGGGGCTGGTGGACCCTGAGGCTGTACTGGTGGGCAACTCATGACCACACTTACAAGTGACTTCTCTGCACTGGCCAACCTCAACCCCCCTGCCTGCCCACCACTTGACAGCTCACTCCTGCCTGCCCATCCCTCACATACCTCCTCCTGCCTGCCCCCTGCCTTTCTCTCAGGCCGCTGTGACACGGGACACAGTGCTAGTCAGCATCATGCACAGGTGAGTTCAACAACCCAGCGGCAAGGCAGTCAGCGCCTCCTCCACCCCGTCCCTCCTGTATATCACCCCACTCCAACATACCTTGACTTTATAGACTCAATAGCAACCCACATGTGGCTCTACATACAGACATGCACATGAGGACCGCTGTCACTACACTGCGTTGAGGCTATCATCACCATCCTCAGACTCAGACTCAGACTCAGACTCAGACTCAGACTTAGACTCAGACTCGGACTCACCACGGTGCTGCTGGGCACGCATCCTTCTGCTGTCTTCTGCGCTGTAGCTGAGCAGCATGTGTCCCGCTGGCATGAGCTTTAGGGGAGCTTGAGTAAATCATGCACATGGTGCTGATGTAGCGGCTACCGCCGTCGCTGCTGAACCTACCCCTGCCACTGCTGCTGGGCTGTGGTGTGCGCAGCAATAACGAGGTAGGCAGTCTGCAACCCATTGCCGCAATCTCCGCTGGCTTGAGGAAAGCTGCCCCCCAGGTGCTGCTGCACACTGACGCTGCCCAGGTGAGGCGCAGAAGCTGTGCAGCGTCAGGATGATGCCATGCAGTGCTGGGAAAGGGATGGAGCAGGGGAGGTGGAGGAGGGCAACATATGCTGGCGGCATTTCTTCATGCCTCAAACTGGACAGCACCATGTACAGCTGCTGCTGGTGCTGCTCCTGTTGCCTCCGCTGCCCCCTGCATCACGCTGCCGTTTTTGCCGATGAAAAGTAGGGGCGTGAAGGACGAAGGGTGAAAGGTGGAGGGTTCCAAGGCAGGGGCAGCAGGTGCTGGTTGTGCTGCCCAGTGTCTGGCTGTTCTGCTGCAGAGCCTGGGGAAGGTAGCTGTGGATGTGGAGGCCTTAGGCGTGGACCTGCTGACCCTGGTGGGGCACAAGCTGGGGGCACCCAAGGGGGTGGCGGCGCTGTGGGTGCGACCTGGCCGGCCCCCCTTGGCGCCCTTCCTGCATGGCGGCAGCCAGGAGGCGGGCAGGCGGGCGGGCACTGAAAACGTGCTGCTGCTGGTGAGTAGCTGGTGGGCTGGGGTGCCGGGCGCATCAGCTCAGCTGCAGGGTGCGGGCAGGGAGGCAGGCGGCGGGCGCCACCTGGGTTGGTGGGCAGGGGGAGGGAAGCAAGGGGAGTGGGAAGTGGGAACAGGGAGGGTGTGACCTGACACCCAGTGCCACGATGAACCCCTTTTTGGTTGCGTCCATGTCTGCGGTTGCCAACGCATACAGCCACAAGGCCTGGGTGCAGGGGGAGGGGGTGGTGGGCTGCGGTGCGGGGGGAAGGTCAGCCCAGCTGGAGTTAAGGCCAGGGTCAAAGGCCAGGGATAAGGTAACGTGGGATGCAGCGAGGCTCCTGGTCAGCATAGTGAAAACCTGGTGCCCGGAGTGTGCTACACTCGCTGGTCAAGTGCTGGGGGCTGTACTGCCCCTAGGTGGGGCTTGGCAAAGCGGCCGAGATCGCTCGGCTGGAGGGCGCTGCCACTGCCCGGCACATGCAAACCATGCGGGACTACATGCAGCAGAGGCTGGTCGCTGCCTTTGCCGAGGTGAGCTGTAGGTTGGTGCTAGGGCGCTGACAGGCAGGTGTGAGGTGCCGGGTAGGCTACCGTGTTTTACCCACACATGTGCGCGGGCCAGACACTTCTCATGAGCCAAGTGTCTAGCCAGCTGCGTTGTCTCTTCCATGCCACAGCATGGCTGCCAGCTTCTTTACGCCCAATGCAAAAAATAATAAGTGTATTTGGGTCCCGGGCAGCACAATGCCACGGCTGCCAGCGGTTCATGGGCCCACAACCATGACCGCAGGGGCGAGTACGTGTCAACGGCCCGTCTGACCCTGACCTGCGCCTACCTAACACCCTGTCGATTTCAATTGCCGGTCTGTCGGCGGCAGCGGCACTGGTGGCGCTGGCTGACAAGCTGGCGGCCTCGGCGGGTGCTGCGTGCCACAGCAGCGGTGCAAGTCTGTCTAGCGTGCTGCGCGAGATGGGCGTGGACCCAATATTCGGGGCGGGTACGTTGCGGTTGTCCGTGGGTCGCCACACCACTTTGGCGGAAGTAGAGCGAGCAGTCGAACTAATTGTCGAACAGGCAGCAGTGCAGGGCATCTGCATCAAGCAGCCGTTGTCGACGTGACGTGACGCAGAAAGCGTGTCAAGCTTTGCCAGGCAGAGTTGTAAACAATGTGGCCCCAACCAGTACCACTGACCCTACGAAGGTCCCTGATGTTTCTAGCGGTCAGGCCCAGGTCACGAAGACATGACCAGCACTCATGATGCAGAATTTGTCCTACCGGGGTATTTAATGTCGCCCAGGCAAAGAGCATACAGAGAGCTCAAGTGTGGCTTGAGAAGAAGCCCAAAGGAAGGTGCCTGCCTACCGCTTCTTAGCCTTTGTGCGCTCCAGTCTGGTGGTAATCTGGTGAATCATCTGCTGGTCTGAAGGCATGCATAGTGTTCTTACAATGTGGTACAACACTCAGAACCACCAGGATTGACACCATGGACATCATGGGCATGATCAAGAGCAGCAGCCAAGCCATCAGGCTTGCAGCAAGCGCATGCGGCTCTCCTCGTTCTCCTTCCACTGCAGGCGTACCAGAAACCAAACCAACCAAAGCCTCACACACCAAGCAAATGGCATGAGTTGCACAGCTAGAGCTTTCAGGGCATCAGGCAGCTTGGCTTCCCTCTCTGAGATATGAAGTGTGGTATTATGCGACACTACAGCATGACATGGTACGTTCCCAGGGGAGGGGAAAAGAGGAGAGAGGCAAAGGAATAGAGCAGCAAGGCGATGCAAGGTGCCTGCCTCCCCACTAAATCAAGCTTCCTCCTCTTGCTGCCGTGATGCACAACTAGGAAAGCTAAGAAGACAAAAACCTCCAGGGCGTCCCTGGGCAGGGGCTTGCGCTTAGTTTTCTTTGTGCCTGGAGGGAGGGAGGTAGCAACAGGAGAAGGGCACATTGTGGGCCTGGGACCTGACCTGTGACCCATCCTCGTAAAACTCTTTCTTCCAGATGGGGACAGTGGCTTTTAACTCGTCAATAGCCCAGTGCACAGCCTGCGAGCACGCGTCGCGCGGTGGGTGGGAGCATGAGGGCCGGCAGTGCGGGCCAGCCCACCTCCAGCGATGCCCGTCTATGGGCCGACGAGACAGCGATGATGACACTTGGCTGCATGACCTCCACAACACCGATGCGATGCGCGATGGCCACTTTCACCACGGCCCATTTGCTGGTCACTTGGTCGCACAGCTCCTGCAGCTTTTTCACCGCCATGGGCTCGTAGGCCTCGTACTCTAAGCGCACGACTCGCTTCCCTTGGAAGTTGTCGCGCGTTACGCCATTGAATGTGCTCACTGCGCCCGCCCCAGGATCGGATACAAATGCGATGAGATCGTTTATGTCTAGCGGGCTTTCCGTCACTCGCACGTAGTGAGCCATTTGTGTGCCACCAAAACAGGATGTTACATGCTAATGCCAGGAAATCTTCGGCTCCAGGGAATGTAACATGCCCCCTCTCCGATTGTTATGGTGTCTGTGCCTGAATTCAAGGATGTCACTTCTACTTACTGACATCATTATTGCGATGGCGGCAGCAATGTCGCAATACAGGCCCAAGCTGGGCTGCCAAGTGCTGAGCACTGCTGCTCTCTTGAGCCTCCAGGTCCATGCAGCCTTGCAAGGTGCTGGCATACACTCGAGTTGACGTTCATTCAAGATTGCATGTCATTCAGTTACTGGCCCTCATGTCTCATGGGCCCTTTCAAGTATTTCCAAGCCCATGACTCATTGCTTGAGCTCAATTACGTGCCAGCGCCAGCTGACGAGAGTAAAGAGCGTGGGAGGAAGGTGAGAGGGGAGGGGAGGGGCTGAGACTGGCTGCAGGGGAAGGTGCTTAAACAATAGTCCTTGTTATAGGTACGACGGGCACTGCCCCTGGCAGGTTGCTTGTGCCATCTAGAGGCGACAAACCAGATACAAGTGTACATGGTCAGCGCCAAAAACGAGGTGTCAAACGAAACTCTGGCATGGTATGATGGTCGCCAAGTCGAGGATCGCGTCCGTGAGAGCAGCCTCTGGGTGGGCAACACTACTGCGCCTCAATGTGGACCTTGGTATTCATGGCCGCCAGCTCCGTTGCCAGAAACTTGAAGACATACGGCAGCGCCACCCGCTCAATGTAGCGGCTGCTGTTGTCGCACACAGGGCAGATCACGCGGCCCACGCTGCTCCCGGGCGAGGCCGCGCTCAGCGGACCTGATGTGGCCGACGCCGCTGCATGAGGCCGCGTTAACGGCGCTACCAGGGAGCCGCACTGTGTGCACACGTCCATGACGTGGTAGTCGGAGCAGGTGTGCAGCCGGTCGTGCAGCAAATAGGCAGCGCCGTGTGCAAGGAGGGAGTCACGCTCCATCTCGCCCAGTCTGCGCAGGCATGACCCAACAGAGTCGCAAGTCGCATCGCTTGTGAGCACCCAGGTCCAGCCAAACGCAACGGCACGGATCTTACCGAATGCCACCGCCCAGCTTCCTGCCCTCCAAAGGCTGCTTGGTCAGGTTGTTGATTGGGCCAGTGGATCGCATGCGGAGCACATACTGGATGGTACAAAGAGTAGATGGTCAGAGGCGTGGTGAGGGCTCAACACCAGGTCAAAGTGCTCAAGCCTCATACATTACTGCCCTGCATGTGTCAGCACCACTACACCGGCTAGCCGCTGGCAGTCACGCACTTACACTGTCGGAGCTTAATGGCATCAGGCTGGCTGCGTCTGTGACATTCAACACCCAGTTGTGGCAGTAGCCAGGAGCAACTGGGTGCGCAAGCTGCTGCATGACCCGCTGCTATAAGCCACCCAAGATGGAAGGTGAAGCTGCCCACATTCACAGGCATTCACAGGCATTCGCACGCACCTGCCTTTCCAACCCCAAGCACACAGACACATCCACTATGCGAGGCGCCCCATTGGGGCTTATGCGGGTTTGGTGAGGAAGAGCATCGCTGGTGCGCACCTGGAACTTGTCAGACACCACAGAGCCGCACGGTCCATGTGGCGCACTGCACACGTCCAATGATCCAGTTCCATTGATAACATAGAGCCATTGCTGGCTAGGACTTCATTTGTGGACTTGCCAGGCCGTCTGGTGGTGTTGCCCAGCCCCGCTGTCTAAAACCTAGCTAGCATCTAGGAGTGCATACTTCGGCTGTGTGAGGACTCGGAATCTTAGCACAGGCCAGGTGTTGAAGGGCTGGCGGCAATACAGAAGGACACAGCTGGAAGGACAGCCCTCCCGCCCCACACCCCTTCAGGCAAATGGCTTGACATGGACACAACTCGTGATTGAGGTTCCCGCGCACTAGGGAGAGCGTGCAACAGCCTCTGGTGCTGATGCCTTCCTGCTCGAGTCACTGTTGCTGCTGCTATGGTGCCTTGCTGTTGTCGTTGATGGTGTTGGTGTTGGTGCTGCTGCAGCAGCTGCTGCTGCGTTGCCCATGTATCATGCAGCTGCCGGTGGCACTGCTGGTGGCCTCACGTTCTTCTGACAGCCTGCACCTCAGCTGTGACCTTCCTAGTGTCCTTCCTGGGTCTTGGCTTGGAGCCAACCCGGCATATTGGTGGCCAGCCTGGCTTTCCTCAGCTGCACCATGCAAGGCTCGTGGCCATGAACAACGCCTCCTGCTATGCAAGCCCGCAGCATTGGCAAGAGCTCGCAGCGGCTTCAGGAGTTGTGCAACCATTGGGAGGGTCCCAAGGCTTTGCCTGCCAGGGGTAAGGAGTGCATCAGGGATACTAGCCTTTAAAAAACCTGCTGCCTGAGGCCAAGCAGTCAGGGGTGCTGGTGAACAGGGAGTGGACAAGAGCGCGGCGCAGGGCCGACTTGCCTATGACCCCAGGCCCAGCACGGCAACGACTGGCACCGCCTGCAGGACCTATGGTTGCCAGGCAGACAGGGCAATGCAGACGGACCTAACCCTAACCCTAACCCTAACCCTAACCCTAACCCTAACCCTAGTTTGGGGGTCCGGTGCCCGAGGCAGCAGGCAGGCCGAGGCAGTGGCTGTCATGGTTTAGGGCGTGCTGAGTCAGGGGGCTGGGTGGGCCTTGAGCACTGAAGAAGGTGTTTGCTGCCAAAGAGGCTAGCTCCTGCTGCTGCTGCTCTTGATGGTGGTCAGCCTGGAGCCAGACCATTGGAGCCAGACCCAGACCCAGAAGCAGGCCTGCCCCACTTGCTGGTGGCTAGAAGAAGGTAGTGAGCTGGCAGTGTGCCCCTTGGCAGAGCAGCGGTGTGACTGCTGCCCAAGAGATCCACGCACCCTTACCAGCACTAGGCGCAGCAGGTGGGAAGGGATGAGCACCGCCACCATGATGTCCCGCTCGTTGTAAGTCCGGCCATGTAGCCATCAGCCACGAACAGCGCCCTCTGCAGCCACGGGAAGCCAGGACAGTCATTGCAGCTTGGATCTGGCATGATCATGGGAAGGAGGTGGGGTGAGGTGGCAGAAACACAACAGAGTGTCATTCAAGTGTATGATTTGGCTTGCACAGCCGACAGTCACTGTGGGTGCAGAGATTTGAGAAGGTACACCATGCTGTTTGGGTTCAGATGCTGTTTGGGGTCACAAATGCTCGCGTTGTTTTGGTTTGGGCGAGGTGTATGCAGGTTGGAAGCGCACCAGGTTGCGAAGACTGGCCACCTCAACAGCGCTAAGCCATCACATGCTCAAGTGCTTGGTCACATCTGTTGGCTCCATGCTCTGGCCAATGGCGAGTATGCAGCCTCGGAACAGACGGCACGTCTGCCCACTGCAAAGGACAAGGGCTTGCCCAGCTTGTGTCACTATTGGGGTCATTGGAAAAGAGATCACCGGGCTGGTGAGGGAGACGTTGAGGCAGAAGCAAACCCCTTGTTCTACATCAGACATACGTTGCTTAATCAGGCGATGTGATGCACTGGCAAAGCTAGAGTGGTGCAAAGGTGCGCAAAAAAGTGCCATCAGGCCATGGCTGACAATGCGCTCATGTGACACAAGCTACCATGCTCACACGACAACTACACGGTAAGCAGCGGAAACCCAGCGACGTACCTCAAATATGAGAGGGGTCGATTTCGAAGTTACGGGATGGGGGTTGGGGTTGGGGATGGAGGTTCAGGGAAGAATGCTGCTTGGCAGTGCTGGGGAGGGCTGCAGAGCGTAGAGGGTCTGAAGGGGAGAGCGTAGATGGTAAAAGGAAAGCAGCGAGTCCCGGACAGGGCATGTTTATCAGCACATAATTCCCCTACTAACGGGTAACGGGTAACGGGTAGGTCCTGCTTGTGTGCGGGGCAACGCATCGTTTGCTTCCAGCCTGACACCTCGCTGGGTGTGGCGTATTCCGCAGTCCAGTCCTTGAACCTCTGTGCCATCAGAGGGTCTAGGATGTGGAGGTGCTAGGGAGGGACTGGGGCAGGGTGGAGGGGGCGCCTGCTGGCCAGCCTGCTGCTGCTGCGCTCCTGCAGCTGGGCTGCCAGGCAGGCTGGGCTGGGCCTGCCGCTAGACCTGCTGCAAGGCTGACAGGGAGAGGGCTGCACCCTGGGCTGCACCCTGTTGCATTCAGGTCATCATGAGTCAGTTAGTCAGTTAGTCAGTTTGTCTGTTGGTGGGTTTGACAGGTGGCCGGTGCGCGGATGGGGTGGTGCTGGTATGTGGGGTGCGTGGAGCCTGCTGCTGCGCACCTGCACCGTCTTGTACTCGCTGGGGTTCAGGGTCTGGGTCACGGTCAGGGGCTGCGGCCCGTGAGCCAGGCAGTGGGCGGCCAGCAGCTCACGCACCCTGCGGCACCAAGGCCAGGCCAGGCCAGGGGGGGGGCTGGCGGGCAGGCAAGCAGGCGGGTGGCTGTGTGGGTGGGTGGGGGGGGGCAGGCAAGAGGGCGAGCAGGCTGGTGGAGGCACACCAGTCCCCCAACTGCCCATGCAGGCAGTTCCTGGTGGGAGAGGAGCAAGGGCATGCCCCATGGCTACTCTCCTCCTTTGATGCACGCCCAATGGCAAGGAGACACAACCTTGAGAGGCACGTCCTCAAGCTCCCCATGGTGGCAGTGCTGCTCAGGCCTCATCTTCTTAAGAGCTGCACCATAGCTGGCACCACACCTGCAGCTCCATGGCCTCAATGCCTCTACATGCGATGCTGCCTCCTCCAGCTGCACCCTGGGCTGGAGGAGGCTGCACTGAGGGAGGGGGGGGGCAGGATCGTAGTCTTGGGTGGGAGGCCCCACCATGCAATTGACCAGCCGCACCAGGACCCCAAGGCCCGCTAGCTTGCGCTGCATGTGGTGGATGCCGACCCTCAGCCTGAAGTGCGCCACGATCTTATTTTTCACCTTATCACGGCCCCTGCAAAGCAACACACACGCACGCTATCATTCGATACATTGCGCGATACGATTCAGTACGTATCCTGTGCGGATGAGGCCCTTCAAGTAGCACTTGACAAACTGGAGCCTCGACTTGGCCAGCTCCTCCATTCTCTCCTTAAGCGATTGTCTCCACTCTCACGACTCTCACTCTCGCGACTTACATTGGCAACAGTTACATTGACAACAGTTACATTGGCAACAGTTTATCAGCAGGACATTGGCAACAGCTCTCACAGCTAGTGGTGGATTTGCAACAACATCATCATCAAGGGAGGTGGGTGGGATGCCGTGGTGGTGCAGGGGTCACTGGCAGGCGAGCCATGCTACTTGTCAACAACAACAAAACACTGACTCTAGTGAGGAATGCCGCAGTCACCAAGTTGGAACCAAGACCTCTGCTTACACGATGGCCCCATGCATCATTGAGGCTGACTTATTGGGTAGAAGACTGAATAGTAGATAAACACAGTTGTCCACTACGACATTACCATGTACTGGTGCTGGCTGTACTGTACCAAACACCTGTACTACATAGACCTGTAGATGAAGATAAACGACTGCGTATGGCAGTACTTTATTCCTTTAACCATGGGCACTTCAATGATACCAACCCAGGCAAGTGGCAATGAATGTAATTTGAACACTTTTTTTATCTCATGCGGAATTGCCATGCATACCCAGGCTGGATACAAGCTATGAACTGCGGCGTGAATGATTCCCCTCCCCCTGTGACACGCAGGCAGTGCAGCTGACCGCTGGTAGGCCGCTGTGCACCTGGCCCCTAGGCGGCCTTGGCTGCAGCACGTGTAGGAAGCTGCAGGTGGGCAGGGTGAGGGCCCTGGCTGTACTATGCTCCTTTGCGGCAGCCTCTGAGGCATGGAAGTTAGTTTCAAGGCTTCGTCCCAAGACTGCCTTTGACACGCCCTGCCCAGCTGATGTATGGGTGTCCCAAGTTGCGGGCTGGAAGCCACTTCACATCAGGAGGGCAGCCACGTCAGGAGGGCAGGGTCTGAGGGTGGTTGGGGGCCAGGGGCGCAACACTACATGGCTCACATCTCAACCTTACCACTGGCCACCACGGCCGCAATGACATCCAGCAGTGAGAAGGGCTGACTGCTGCTGCTCAGCCCCTTGTAGCCCTGGCCTGGCTGGTAGCCTGCTGCAGCATGCAGCCCTGCCAGCAGCCAGCGCAGCCTGGCCAGGTCCAGCGGACCCTGCCGCCCCGCCACCGCCTGGCTGAGGGCCACCATGGAGGACAGCTGCGGTGCGTCTCCCAGCCGCATGCCCAGCTGTGTGCAGCCGTTGGCCAGCAGCAGGCGCAGCCAGGGCTTCAGGGCGGGCGCGACACGGTGCAGGTATAGGACAGCGTCAGGGGCACCCAGGCCTTGCTGGTCACCAGCCCCTGCTGCACTGCTGTTGCTGCGCCTTGGCTGTAGGGCCAGCAAGGGTTTGGCATGGAGCCAGGAGCGAGCGAGGTCAGGCGAGAGTGCACAGTGCTCCAGACAGTGGCGCCACAGGGGCAGCAGCTCAGGCGCCGGCTGGGGCGCATAGGCGTCCAGGGCGATCAGGGTCAGAGCGGGCGAGGCTGTCAGGATGGCAGGGTGCACCACCGCCTGACTGCCCTGGGCCAGGGCTAGGGGGCCGCAAGGGCTGCTGCCTTGCTGACCCACTACCTGCTCTGGCCCGCCCCACAGCATCGACATGTTGCGCGGAGCAGCATGGGCCTCTGCGCTGATGTGAGCATCGGGCATGAGTGTGTTGGTGACCTGGCCCGTTGCTGCCATGTGTTGCAGGAAGACCGCCTCGTACGCACTGTACATGAGGGTGTTGTGGGTGAAGGTACCGCAGGGCACCACCGCCCCCTCAAGCACTAGGATGCCCTGCTTGGTCAGCAACGGGTTCAGGTTCCCGTACCTCTCAACACTGCAGCCAGCAGGGGAGGGGCGAGAGGGTGAGGTCAGGTGGTGACAGTGCCCAGTGCAGGGGGACAGCAGCTGGGAGGGGCACAGCTTCGTACATTGGGCTAGGGTGAGCATGAGCAAGGGGTGCAAGCATGCAGATAGGCATAGGCTGAGCAGGTAAAGCAGTAAACTTGCGAAAATCATGAATGTGTGAGCCAAAAGTGTGAGCAGCCAGGGGTGAGAGTCACTCACCTGGCAGTGTGGGTGATGACGGCGGTGTACAGCCTGCTGGTGAGGGGCTCACGAAGCAGGACCAGGTCGCCCACCCGTACCTGCCTGAACGTGGTCCAACGGGCTGGTAGCCATGTAAGCGTAAAGCTGTTAGTTTTGATGGTGTGCCCAGTGGTCGGGGGGTTTGCCCCCGGAACGTGCCATCGACTTGGGGTTTGTGTTCATCAAGGGTGCGACCGAGGATGCTTCAATAACATTGTAGCGGAGTGAGATTACCCACAGGCCAACATGTCGTTCCTTGTTGAATGAGTTTTGTTGACCTGAACGTGGTCCAGTTGCAACAACATGCAGCACCTGGGACTGATCAGGCTCAGCAGCCCCTGCCAGTGCCTCTGGCCTCACGACCTCGGCAGCGCAGCCACTGAGCAGCTCAGAACCTGGCTGGGAATCGGCCCCGGCTGCAGCAAAATGAGGAAGCTGCAGATGGGCGGGGTGAGGGCCCAGGCTGGGCTGTGCTGTGCTATCCAGCTGCAGCGCCACTGGGCGGTCTGGGACAAAGAAGGTGTGGTGTGGGGTGGCCTCCAGGGAGCCGTTGCTTCCGTCAGCCCGCGTGTAGGTGAGCTGGACCATGGGGCGCACTGCCCTCACTGCATGGGACTGCACAGGTGCAGGCACCAGGTCAGGCCATGAGCCACTGCAACCACTGGCAAGGTTGGGCATGTTTCATCCCTTGGCCTGCTGGAGGCCCCTAGCCCGACTCACGTAATAGTAGACGTGGCACACGTCCAGCTGGTACGCGGTGTTATGGCGGCCGCCCTGCGCGTCCACGCGCCCCTGGCCCACTGGCACCAGGCACTCCACCGCGTCGCCTGCGGCAGCCCAGGGCCAGACAGGCCATGGTTGTGGCACCGGGGGTGCGGCCACGTGCGTCAGCTGCCAGCACCAGCACAGGCTTAGGCGGAAGCAGGCCCCACTGGTCCCTGATCATCCCCGTCTTGCCTCATTTAGCTTGCAAGTTGCAGATATAAACATTTTGCAGGTAAACACTTACTTTGCAGGTCATAAGCCACAAGTGACAGGGCACAACGGCAGTCTATCTGCATGCATGGTGTTGTGGCCCTGGGGCAAATCAACCCCCGCCGCCGAGGCACAACGGCAGGTCATTGTCCTCCATGCCATAGTGTGAAAGGTGTAATTTAAAGGTGGGTGCAGGGGGCAGCAGGTGGTGGCAGTGTGGGGCGGGGCGTACTATCAGGCATCAGGGTCGGCCCCCCCTCACCAATGAGCAGGTTCTCCAGCGCCGTGTCCTGCCAGCTGCTGCTTCCCTTCGCAGCTGTCACGGAAGCGTCAGCAAGGTCAGCGGCGCAGCTTTCTCTAGGGCAGGCAGTGGCCAGTACTCGCAAGCGGGCGGCAGCTGGGAAGCAAGCGCACAGACATGAGCCAAGGACGCCACTATCTATGCATGTGGTGCAAGGGGGTGTAGTGTTGGGATCAGCACAGGGGTTGGCACAGGCTATACTGGGAGGGGGGAGGGTGGGAGGAGGTAGGTCAGGAGGGGGGAGGCTGGGAGGGGGTGGGCTGGGAGGGGGGTCAGGAGGGAGTGGACTGGGAGGGGGTGGGCTGGGAAGAGGGGGGCTGAGAGGGGGTGGGCTGGGGCTGGGAGGGGGTGGGCTGGGGGGAGGTGGGTCAGGAGGGGGTGGACTGGGAGGGGGTGGGCTGGGAGTAGGTGGGTCAGGAGGGGGTGGACTGGGAGGGGGTGGGCTGGGGGGAGGGGGGTCAGGAGGGGGTGGACTGGGAGGGGGTGGGCTGGGAAAAGGGGGGCTGAGAGGGGGTGGGCTGGGGCTGGGAGGGGGTGGGCTGGGGGGAGGTGGGTCAGGAAGGGGTGGATTGGTAGGGGGTGGGCTGGGGGAAGGGGGGCTGAGAGGGGGTGGGCTGGGGGGAGGTGGGTCAGGAGGGGGTGGACTGGGAGGGGGTGGGCTGGGAGAAGGGGGGCTGAGAGGGGGTGGGCTGGGGCTGGGAGGGGGTGGGCTGGGAGGAGGGGGGTCAGGAAGGGGTGGACTGGGAGGGGGTGGGCTGGGAGAAGGGGGGCTGAGAGGGGGTGGGCTGGGGCTGGAAGGGGGTGGGCTGGGGCTGGGAGGGGGTGGGCTGGGAGGAGGGGGGTTAGGAAGGGGTGGATTGGTAGGGGGTGGGCTGGGAGAAGGGGGGCTGAGAGGGGGTGGGCTGGGGCTGGGAGGGGGTGGGCTGGGGGGAGGTGGGTCAGGAGGGGGTGGACTGGGAGGGGGTGGGCTGGGAGTAGGTGGGTCAGGAGGGGGTGGACGGGGGCTGAGAGGGGGTGGGCTGGGGCTGGGAGGGGGTGGGCTGGGGGGAGGTGGGTCAGGAAGGGGTGGATTGGTAGGGGGTGGGCTGGGGGAAGGGGGGCTGAGAGGGGGTGGGCTGGGGGGAGGTGGGTCAGGAGGGGGTGGACTGGGAGGGGGTGGGCTGGGAGAAGGGGGGCTGAGAGGGGGTGGGCTGGGGCTGGGAGGGGGTGGGCTGGGAGGAGGGGGGTCAGGAAGGGGTGGACTGGGAGGGGGTGGGCTGGGAGAAGGGGGGCTGAGAGGGGGTGGGCTGGGGCTGGAAGGGGGTGGGCTGGGGCTGGGAGGGGGTGGGCTGGGAGGAGGGGGGTTAGGAAGGGGTGGATTGGTAGGGGGTGGGCTGGGAGAAGGGGGGCTGAGAGGGGGTGGGCTGGGGCTGGGAGGGGGTGGGCTGGGGGGAGGTGGGTTAGGAAGGGGTGGATTGGTAGGGGGTGGGCTGGGGGAAGGGGGGCTGAGAGGGGGTGGGCTGGGGCTGGGAGGGGGTGGGCTGGGAGGAGGGGGGTTAGGAAGGGGTGGATTGGTAGGGGGTGGGCTGGGAGAAGGGGGGCTGAGAGGGGGTGGGCTGGGGCTGGGAGGGGGTGGGCTGGGGGGAGGTGGGTCAGGAAGGGGTGGATTGGTAGGGGGTGGGCTGGGGGAAGGGGGGCTGAGAGGGGGTGGGCTGGGGCTGGGAGGGGGTGGGCTGGGAGGAGGGGGGTTAGGAAGGGGTGGATTGGTAGGGGGTGGGCTGGGAGAAGGGGGGCTGGAAGGGGGTGGGCTGGGGCTGGAAGGGGGTGGGCTGGGGCTGGGAGGGGGTGGGCTGGGGGGAGGTGGGTCAGGAAGGGGTGGATTGGGAGGGGGTGGGCTGGGAGAAGGGGGGCTGAGAGGGGGTGGGCTGGGGCTGGAAGGGGGTGGGCTGGGGCTGGGAGGGGGTGGGCTGGGAAGAGGGGGGTCAGGAGGGGGTGGGGGGCTCGGCAGGACCAGCAGGTTCATATTGGATGGAGGCAGGGGTGGGATGGGGGAAGGGATGGCAGGTGGCGGAGGTGAAGGGGAGGGAGAGGGTGAAGGAGGTGAGGGGCTGGGTGAGGGTGGAGGGGCAGGGGATGGAGGGGCAGGGGCCAAGGGTGAGGGACTTGATGGAGGGAATGGGTAAGGAGGGTAAGGAGGGCTAGGGCTAGGAGAGGGAAACATGTTCTGTGACAAGCTGGAGCTATGTAGCTGAGCCACCATGTCCACCAGGCAGCCTTGAAATGGCATCTGGTACTGCACCCAGAACCTGAGCATGTCAGTAAGCAGTCAAGCAAGTGGGGCAGCGGTAGATGAGTATGCAGAGTGCACTGGGTGAGGCAACCATTGGTGCCTGGCTGAGCAGCCTCTGGCCCAGCAGCTGTGGGGCAGGGTGCTGGCTGCCTCTTCCTCACCAGGGGGGAGCGAGTCAACAGCGCATCACGGCTGCAGCCACAGTAGCCAGGCAGCAGCCATCTCAGCAGGCAGTTGCAAAGATGGGTAGACCACAAACATCAGTATGCGGCATTGCTTGCCAGGTCCAGCATGCAGTGGGTGGTTAAGGTGTGGCAGCCCTATGCAATCAACCTCACAGCAACACAGCCAAGCTGACTGGCACCCTCCCTTCTACTCTCCCTGGCTGCAGTGAAGCAGGTGCTGCCGCTGGCCTGACCCCAGACAGCCTCACCAGTTGTCCTGCAGGTTGCTTAGGGCGCCCAGCCTGTCTCCCAGCGCTGTCAGGGTGGCTAGCCTGCACAGCATCAGGCCACAGCACACGGCCAGCAGCTGGACTGAGGAGCAAACATCCCCTTCCCAGTCAAAGGCCCCCCCACTTCCATGACGGTTCCAGGCTTGCCGACATGGCCCAGTGCAGCACTCACCATGCAGGGTTTGCGTCCAGCTCCACCTGCACCTGCACTGTGGGCCAGGTCTGGTTGAACAGCGTCAGTGCGGGGCCCCCATAGAAGGCGGCCTGGGTCCTGTTGCCGGCGCAGAAGTCTGGCACAGTCACGTTGGCAGTGTCCTCGTTCAGGTACTCGCGCAGCATGACCTCAACCTGCGCCACCAACATTGCAGGTCATGGCTGGGCAGGGTCATGTCAGTACCTGGCTGGGGTGATGGCAGTCTGAGCATAACAACAGCGGGCACTCACATCTGTCTTGAACACAAGCAAGCCCGGCAGGAGCTGCTGTGTAGTGCCAGAGGAGTTGAGTAGGGTGCTGAGGTCCATGGCCACCAGCTGTGAGAAGCAGGTGGACGGGGCTGCCAGGCTTAGGAGGAAGCGTTTGCCCTGGTTGACATGTCGGAGTTCAAGGTCAGGATGCTCCACATATCAAGCCCAAAGAAAGTCATGCGGAACTGTACACGTCCTGCGTTGACTGTTGACTGTGGTGGAACAGGTGGAGGGGCGGGGGCCGATGTCAGTCGGGGGACGACGAACACCATAGCGAGAACCAGCAGAGCAAGAAACGCAACGGCGGATATACCGCACATCCGCACATATGTGACGGATATATACGCCCGTACACTTGCAACGGAGACACCTGCCGAGGAGCTCAGATGTTGCGGTACACCAACTGCTGAACTAGCGCCATGTCACACTCAAACTTTAGTCAAACATGTTGGACCTTCTTCACAATATTCTGGCAGTGCAACCGCGGTAGCAAATGGTGGTCTGGGTGTGAAAGTAAGCCATGCACCCTATTTAGAAGAGACCTTACTAGAGGCGGCAAACTAAATACAAGCGTCAATGGTCAGCGCCAAAGACGAGGTGTCAAACGCAACTCTGGCATGGTATGGTGGTCGCCAAGTCGAGGATTGCGACCGTCTGAGCAGCCTCTGGGTGGGCAACACTACCGCGCCTCAATGTGGACCTTGATATTCATGGCCGCCAGCTCCGTTGCCAGAAACTTGAAGACATATGGCAGCGCCACCCGCTCAATGTACCGGCTGCTGTTGTCGCACACAGGGCAGATCACGCGGCCCACGCTGCTCCCGGGCGAGGCCGCGCTCAGCGGACCTGATGTGGCCGACGCCGCTGCATGAGGCCGCGTTAACGGCGCTACCAGGGAGCCGCACTGTGTGCACACGTCCATGACGTGGTAGTCGGAGCAGGTGTGCAGCCGGTCGTGCAGCAAATAGGCAGCGCCGTGTGCAAGGAGGGAGTCGCGCTCCATCTCGCCCAGTCTGCACAGGCATGACCCGACAGAGTCGCAAGTCGCATCGCTTGTGAGCACCCAGGTCCAAACCTGCCCGATATTTGTGTCAGGGGACGTAGACATTGCGATGGCACGGATCTTACCGAATGCCACCGCCCAGCTTCCTGCCCTTCAATGGCTGCTTGGTCAGGTTGTTGATTGGGCCAGTGGATCGCACCTGCATGGCCCACGCGGGTCACACACTGGATGGTACACAGAGTAGATGGTCAGAGGCGTGGTGAGGGCTCAACACCAGGTCGAAGTGCTCAAGCCTCATACATTACTGCCCTGCATATGTCAGCACCACTACACCGGCTAGCCGCTGGCAGTCACTCACTCACACTGCCAGAGCTTCATGGCATCAGGCAGGCTGTGTCTGTAACATCCAACACCCAGTTGTGGCAGTAGCCAGGAGCAACTGAGTGCGCAAGCTGCTGCATGACCTGCTGCTGTAAGCCACCCAGGATGGGAGGTGAAGCTGCCCACACTCACAGGCATTCAAAGGCATTCGCACGCACCTGCCTTTCCAACCCAAATCACACAGACACATCCACTATGCGAGGCGCCCCGTTGGGGATTATGCGGAAAAGGCAAAAAAAGGGCATAGCTGGTGCGCACCTGAAACTTGTCAGACACCATATGCCGCAAGCGCTGATAGTACACGATGCCTATGAAGATGTCACACTTCATCTCCTCGCCCGTGATGCCGCTGATCATTGTCTCCTGACCGTGCCGGGCATACCCCAGCGACTCGAGCACCGCGCCAAACTCCTCCGCAGGGTTGCCTGAACAGAACCGTGGGCGTTTAGTGGCTGCTGTCAACCAGTGCGCTTCACTTTATCGACATAATCCAGGAAGCAGCGCACCTGGTTTGCCGTCTGCCTTCTGAAAGGGACTTGCGTCCACAAATGTCCCAGTCAAGGCTCCTGCCTTCGCGCCCATTGACTCAATGAGCATGCCGATGGTCATGCGCGAGGGAAAGGCGTGCGGGTTGATGATCAAGTCCGGCCGCATCCCGGTCTTGGCCACAAATGGCATGTTCACGTCTGGCCAGCTGCAGCAGTGAGACAGTGACGCACAGCAACCCGCTTGCAGATTTAGGATGCATGTGCCGCACACACACCCTACAAAGCAAGCCCCTAGCAAAGCAAACATAGCAAACACACTGTTGTAGCCCCTTCTACCTGTGCCTGCATGTGCCAGGGCACAAACCGCTGACATGGGCTTGCACGGAGGTGACTCACTCTCACACTCCTGGACACCCTGAGCTTCAGCTGACCTTTCTCCGGCCCCCCTGGTCTCCTCGCTTGCAGGCCTCTGGCTCCTGCCATTTCCTTGCTCTCCATGCACTCAATGCCCACACGCATGTGCCCACCCACCTGCGCACCCCTAGGTGTGACTCACAGGATGGAAAGCACCCCCTTTTGACCCGCACGGGAGGCGAACTTGTCGCCAATCACGGGATTTCGATTGAAAACCAGGCGGATGTTGGCGCGCTGGCAGGGCCCCTTTTCCTTGCTGCCCACAAGGGTGACCTGGGCAGAAGGAGGGGCAACAGGGAGGGGAGACACATGCTAAGGAGAGCTGCAGATCAGAGCCCGCCAGAGGTGGCCAGCCAGTAGGGGATGCACCAGGGGCGGATAGCAAGCAGTTGGGCGGCCCTAGGGGTCTTTGGGGCAGAGGCCGCAGTCAGCGGCAGCACAGGCGCCATGCATGAAAGCGATGCTTCTCTGGTCCTCCGCTATCACCATCAGCTAGGTATGGCTACTTGGCCTTGCTCATGAGCAACTTGAGCATGGGCTTAGAAACGCAGCATAACCGGCTAGGAAGGCGCATGGGCAAGGCCTCACCGCGTCCACGCATGCCACCTCCTCGCCCTTCAGTTTGTGTGCTTTGTACTGGCCTGTGGTCTGGTCCCTCACACTGTACACTGTCTGCAGCAGCATGCAGCAGGCATGGCAGCAACAAGGCCGGGTCACATCATCACTTCGCATGGCAGTCCCATGCATGTTCCTGACAATGGCGCCCATTTCCCTAGACCCACTGCTGCCAGGCTTCCCTTTACATGCCTGCTTGACCGTCTCCAATACTGCCCCTGCCCCTGCCCCTGCCCCTGCCCCTGCCCCTGCCCCTGCCCCTGCCCCTGCCCCTACTCCTGCCCCTGCTCTTGCCCCTGCCGCAGCCCCCAACCCTGCTCCAACTTTCGCGCACCTGGCCTGGCCAGATGATTGCCCCAACATGCGGCAGCCCATCCTCCCCTAGGTGGTCTGACTCCTTATGGTTGGATGCAGGGGCCAGCCTCTGCTGCAGCACGGCAGCGCTAGAGGCGGCACTGGGCACATTCTGAGGGTACTGCTGCCCAAAAGCCCCCACAGGGCGCTTGAAGCCGGCAGCCTGCGGAGATGCAGTGGCAGCGGCAAGGCAGAGCAGGCAGGCAGGAAGGCAGGCAGGGTGGTAGGCAGTCCAACCAGATGGGCTTGCAGTATGGTGTGGAGGAGAGGTAGTCTGCAGAGGGCCGGCCACTCAGCCAGGCAGGCTAGGTGGTGGGTGGGCGGGCAGGCAAGGCAGCCAAGCAATCAAGGAAGGCAGGGGCAGCTGGGCAAGGGCAGGAGAAGCAGAAAGAGGAGCAGCAGGAGGAGGAGCAGAAGGAAGCAGAGCTTTCGCATTTGGAGCCACATGCCTTGCTGCGTGTGTCATGAGGTTCCGGTGCAAAGGCTGTGCGGGCGGCCTTGTGCTCCTCTCTTAAATCCACCATCTCTGTCTTGATGAGTCGTCCATGACAGATCCCACGCTCCATGCTGCTCTTGTTCAGAATCATGGCGTCTTCCATGTCGTAGCCTAAACAAGCAAGGCAGGCAGCATGCACACCATGCTTGACCCTCTGCAACAGCCCCTGCCGCCCCTGCCCCCCCTGCTGCCCCCAATGATGCTCCCGGGCCCCTGCTGCAGCCTAAGCTGACCTGTGTACGACAGCACAGCCACCACTGCATTGGTACCGCTGGGATACTCGTCCATGTGGTATTGGTCATAACGGGTGGTGCGGGCCAGGGGGGTCTGCGGGTTCAGAAGCCTGTACATCTTGTTGTCCGTCCTGCAGGTCACATAGGGGGTAGGGAGGAAGGGGTCGGAGGGAGGGAGGGAGTTACAGGAGCACGGGCCCTCATCCCTTGCCGCTACCCTTCCCACCCTCATCAGCCCCCCTCTCCTTCCCCTCAGTTGCGTGCAGCCAGGGAGCAGCGGCACAGCATGGAAGCAGTAGGGAGGAAGCAGTAGGAAGTAGGGGCACAGCAAGGAGGCAGTAGGGAGGAAGCAGTAGGGAGTAGGGGCACAGCAAGGAAGCAGTAGGGAGGAAGCAGTAGGGAGTAGCGGCACAGCAAGGAAGCAGTAGGGAGGAAGCAGTAGGGAGTAGGGGCACAGCAAGGAAGCAGTAGGGAGGAAGCAGTAGGGAGTAGCGGCACAGCAAGGAAGCAGTAGGGAGGAAGCAGTAGGGAGTAGGGGCACAGTAAGGAAGCAGTAGGGAGGAAGCAGTAGGGAGTAGCGGCACAGCAAGGAAGCAGTAGGGAGGAAGCAGTAGGGAGTAGCGGCACAGCAAGGAGGCAGTAGGGAGGAAGCAGTAGGGAGTAGGGGCACAGCAAGGAAGCAGTAGGGAGAAAGCAGTAGGGAGTAGCGGCACAGCAAGGAAGCAGTAGGGAGGAAGCAGTAGGGAGTAGCGGCACAGCAAGGAGGCAGTAGGGAGGAAGCAGTAGGGAGT
>JASKMD010000008.1:19185531-19275143 GCA_030144725.1 Haematococcus lacustris | reverse complement strand
GGGGCACAGCAAGGAAGCAGTAGGGAGGAAGCAGTAGGGAGTAGCGGCACAGCAAGGAAGCAGTAGGGAGGAAGCAGTAGGGAGTAGCGGCACAGCAAGGAGGCAGTAGGGAGGAAGCAGTAGGGAGTAGGGGCACAGCAAGGAAGCAGTAGGGAGGAAGCAGTAGGGAGTAGCGGCACAGCAAGGAGGCAGTAGGGAGGAAGCAGTAGGGAGTAGGGGCACAGCAAGGAAGCAGTAGGGAGGAAGCAGTAGGGAGTAGCGGCACAGCAAGGAAGCAGTAGGGAGGAAGCAGTAGGGAGTAGCGGCACAGCAAGGAGGCAGTAGGGAGGAAGCAGTAGGGAGTAGGGGCACAGCAAGGAAGCAGTAGGGAGAAAGCAGTAGGGAGTAGCGGCACAGCAAGGAAGCAGTAGGGAGGAAGCAGTAGGGAGTAGGGGCACAGCAAGGAAGCAGTAGGGAGGAAGCAGTAGGGAGTAGCGGCACAGCAAGGAAGCAGTAGGGAGGAAGCAGTAGGGAGTAGCGGCACAGCAAGGAGGCAGTAGGGAGGAAGCAGTAGGGAGTAGGGGCACAGCAAGGAAGCAGTAGGGAGGAAGCAGTAGGGAGTAGCGGCACAGCAAGGAGGCAGTAGGGAGGAAGCAGTAGGGAGTAGGGGCACAGCAAGGAAGCAGTAGGGAGGAAGCAGTAGGGAGTAGGGGCACAGCAAGGAAGCAGTAGGGAGGAAGCAGTAGGGAGTAGCGGCACAGCAAGGAAGCAGTAGGGAGGAAGCAGTAGGGAGTAGCGGCACAGCAAGGAGGCAGTAGGGAGGAAGCAGTAGGGAGTAGGGGCACAGCAAGGAGGCAGTAGGGAGGAAGCAGTAGGGAGTAGGGGCACAGCAAGGAAGCAGTAGGGAGGAAGCAGTAGGGAGTAGCGGCACAGCAAGGAGGCAGTAGGGAGGAAGCAGTAGGGAGTAGCGGCACAGCAAGGAGGCAGTAGGGAGGAAGCAGTAGGGAGTAGGGGCACAGCAAGGAAGCAGTAGGGAGGAAGCAGTAGGGAGTAGCGGCACAGCATGGAAGCAGTAGGGAGGAAGCAGCGGCAGGGACGGGCAGGGCAAGTGTTACAGTGCGACATTGGCTGAGTACTAGGCTGGGTTCTCCACTCTTCTTCATTCACACATCATTCAGCTCATCCACCCACTATACCCACCACAGTTCATCGCTCCCCCTTGCCCTTGCCCTTGCCCTTGCCCTAGCTTTGCCCCTTGCCAACCTACCTTCGCCTTACCCTCATCCTCCCCCTTCCCCGCTCCACCTGTGCTGCATGGCCTGCGCCGGTGTGCCCATAGTCTGCTTGCCCATCTGGCATTGGTACATGTTGCGCGGCGACTGGTTGTAGTCAGAGAACGGCGTCATGGAGGCCACCACACTGAGCAGGCTCAGGGCGCCCAGCTCTTGGTGGCTGAAGGCCAGGCTGGGGCTGCCGCCTATGCCGCCGTCAGGGCACCTGGCCAACAAGCAGACAGTCAAGGCATGCACTGCTAGGTGGGGTGGCCTGGAGTAGAGTGGAGTGCCTGGAGAGCACACAAGACTGGCAAGCAGCGGGCTGAGCAGTCTTCATTGTGTGCAAGAGGCTGATGGCTCAGTATGGCATACACTGTACTGGTGGGTGGCTTGCTGTGGCAGTGCCAGGAACCTAGCGCCTTGAGATGACCACCTACCCCTCAAACACCCCTCCCAACTCCCGCCTCCAGCCTTATTCATTTCACAATTTGCCACAATCACCCTCCCTCTGCCCTCACTCACTCACTCACTCTCACCCTTACTCTAGTCCTATACTTTGTCACACCTTATTGATCACCCCTTCCACACCTGCCCTCCAAACCCCTTACCGAATGGCCAGGCAGCTCTGCTCCAGCGTGCCAATCATCTCCACTCGCCCGCTGCCACATTGCCTTACTGGCCGCATCATACGTGCTGTCTGGCTGAACAAGAACACGCCTGGGTACACGCCACCATGGAGATATGGAATGTGCACCACCTGCAGTAAAGTATGGCAGGACAGAGACCGGCTCGTCCTCACATTACTAGATTGGCAAATGTGGCCCCGCCCCGCCCCGCCCCGCCCCGCCCCGCCCCGCCCCGCCCCGCCCCGCCCCGCCCCGCCCCGCCCCGCCCCGCCCCGCCCCGCCCCGCCCCGCCCCGCCCCGCCCCGCCCCGCCCCGCCCCGCCCCGCCCCGCCCCGCCCCGCCCCGCCCCGCCCCGCCCCGCCCCGCCCCGCCCCGCCCCGCCCCGCCCCGCCCCGCCCCGCCCCGCCCTCACCTCCAAGTGGTAAGGCAGAGCCATCTCATTGTCGTCCAGCAGCAGCGGCTGCTGCTCCCCCTCCTCCCCCTCCCACTGCACTGCGCCCAGGCCCCCCTGGTGCTCAGCCTCCAGCAGAGCAGCCTTCACAGCCCTCAGACGTGCCACCAAGCGAGGCACACGGCTGCTGGCCACGCTGCCTATTACCTTGCCGTCAAGCATGACCTGCAGCCCCGTACCAGGAGCAGGATTATCAGCAGCAGCAGGACAAGGAGGGCAGCAGCAGTGGCAGGAGCGGCAGCAGCAGCAGGAGATAGAAGCGGCAGCAGCAGCGGCAGGACAAGGGGTCACAGGGTCTGTGGGCGTCCCTCCAGCACTCCCATGGCCTGCTGCATCCACAGGCCTGCACTTGAGGGCGGCCTTCCACCCTGCACTGCGGTGTCCTTCACACACGATGTAGGTGATGGTGGGTTTACACCATTATAACTGCCAGCCCGGTATGGCTGCTTGGTCTTTCCCATTAGCAACTTAGGTGTGGAAACCGGGGATGCACTCCATGGCAGCATGCACATCAAGAGCTGCATACTTGCAGCTGGATCACTGGCAGCCAGCTACCCCACACTCAATGAGCGAAGTGAACATGCATACACCCCGGCTGCCCATGTGCAGTCCTCCCTCTGCCTTGCCTGACTTAAGAAATGGCGCAGAGCAGCAGAGGTGCTGTAGAGGTAGCACCCGCACCTGCAAGTGGCCTGGAGTAGGCGGCGGCGTGATAGCCGGGGCAGAGGGCACCATACCCTGACCTGCCAGCACCTGCAGGGCCAGACCAGAGTAAGGGTTGAGGTGGTGGTGGCAGCAGGGTCACAGGATGGATGCACAGCTGTTGGGATAAGGGAGGCGACCATGTCTGCCATGAGGTGGGTGGTCTGCACTTGGGGGACCGGCTGTGATGCTGTGGTTGCGCATTCCAAACAAACAGCACCATATGTGTTTTACCGTTCACCTCACAGCCCATCATGCCACTTTCTACCCCAGCACATGCAGCTCCTTGCGCCACCCCTTGCTTTTGCCTAACACAATGCAGTACATGCTCACGCCCACACACTCTCACACCTGGATCAGCGCGAACTCCTGGGCCGGGGGCTGCGCGACCTGCTGGTGGACGACTTTGCATGGCGCGGTGAAGTGGTTGAGCAGGCCGCAGGGCGACCCGTCCGGCGTGTGCACCGGGCACATGAAGCCCCAGGACTCTGGCAGCAGCTTGCGCACCGTGGTGGTGCGGATCTCCGCAAAGTACGCGCCGCGGTGCACGGAGCGGAAGTGCGACAGGTAGCGGAACCAGTTGAGTTTCTCCGCGACCACCTGCACCTCCGACGCAGCGCTTCATGTGATGTGCGTCAAAGGTGCCAGGACTAGGGGCTGGCGGGGATCACTATGGTGTCTGCCCGTCCCCAAGCAACTCCCACCAACGCTTACTCCTTCGCACTCGCCCTCCAACCAAGTATACATTAATCCTGGTGACACTTCACTCTCCCCATACAACCTCCGCACAAGACACACGCTGGGCCCAGTACAAAATGTGTGACCCTTGCTCTCGGCTAAGCTGTTCCTTTCACAACCTGGCTCATTAAGGTTCTTCCCTCTCCCACTCCTCCTCGTGGATTCCCTTTGCACTGAGTACTCCACACCTTTTCTCTGGCAGCACGAAGGCCCAGCCTTGGCAGCGGCCCTCTTGGGAGTGCCAGGAGTACAGGGCAAACAGCTCAGCTCACTCCTTTAAAGTGAGGAGTTCAGCTCACCCTTTTGGAGTGTGGTGCTGCCCACTGCCCCGTCTCTGCAAACCTAGCCCCTGCCTGGTTGGCCTGTACAAGGCCAAGCAGGCATACCAGGCTGGTGGTTTCATGACGTGATAGCAGGCTTCCTGCCTGAGTGACTGGCCCTCACCGTGAAGCCACTGGTCTGGCTGAGGTCCAGCCCGCTCTTGCTGACAAGGTTGCCGGTGTTCAGGAGGTACTCCATCTTCTTGCCCACATCAGGCATCTTGTCACACACCTGCCAAAAACAGGCAAGCAGGCAAGTCTGGAGCCAGGCAAGCACGTGTGGCAAGGCAGGCGAAGGGGTGAGGCAGACGAGCAGGCAGGTGGGCAGGCAGGTGGGCAGGCTGGCAGGCAGGCAGGCCTCATCCTGAGTGTCAGGCACAGGCAGCAGCCCAGCGCATGAACCAGGGTCAGCCAGATGCTGCCACAGCGACCCAAGGCGTTGGACTTGCTTCCATGTTGTCAGGGTCCCTTAGCCCTGCTGCCCTGCTGCCCTGCCGCCCGCCCTTGCACCTTTTTCAAGTAAGTGGCGTCGCCAAGGTTAACAGTCTCTGGCGCCCGGCTGGGACCTGGCGTGTTGGGCCCAGGCACTACAGGCAGGCAGGCAGGCAGGCAGGCAGGCAGGCAGGCAGGCAGGCAGGCAGGCAGGCAGCGGGGTAAGGCAGCGGGGCGGGCCACATGGGTGACCCAGACTGCTGCCATGGTGCCCCTTGCAACCATACTGGGACTTTGGCTGCTGACCCTCGTGACCCTGCTCGCTTTTCATAGAGCTAGGCCTTTTACACCATGGCACCTGCTCCACACTGCCCGGCCTCTTCCCAGGGTCACGGCGAGAGTCACGCCAGGCCAGGCCCACATCACCTCCTCACCCAACCCGGCTGATGTAACCCTGGTCAGGCCCACCACCACCTTCAGGCGCCCCTGTGGCGTCCAGGCCCAAGTCCTTGTGCACCATGGTCTTGAACACATCCATGCAGTCCTCCAGCTTTTCCTTGAGGAACTTGCAGAGGAGGTGCCCGGGCAGCAGCAGCTCGTGGTGGGTCAGCGCGTCCGCGTTGTCATCACAGCAGGCCCCGTTTGCCAGGGCGTACAGCTTGTGCAGCATGGCCAGCAGCAAAGCCAGCTTGTCTGCGGGCCGCCGCTGGTCCAGATGTATGAACACGTAGTCGGCCAGCAGCTGCTGGGCAACTGCCAGGGGAGGGGTGGTGCGAGGCAGCCCCAGCACCACCCCGAAGTGAGAGCCCAAGTACGTGAGGCACTGTGACCTGAGAGTCAGGTGGGAGCAGTGGGCCAGTTTGTAAGAGGGGAGAAGGGAGGGGAGGGCCTGGCAGGGGCTGGTGCAGGGGCCAGCCAGGGCTTGTGAGGGGCGGTGTGGGTTGGGCGGGTCAAAGTGGGTGTTGACCAGGAGGTGAAGGGGAGAACGCAGGGAAGGGGAGGGCATGATGAGGTGAGTGCATACTGTGGAGATCGATCAGAAAGTACATAAGATAGGCAAGGGGCCAAGTGCATGGCTGGGTCAAGGGAGGGGTGGCGCACCGTGTGCGTAGGCCCATCTTGGCAGCCTGGCTCAGCAGCAGCTCCGCACGCTCAGCCACGAAGGAGGCGTGGCCTGAGCCCTCAGCCGCACCGGCCATGATCTTGGCGTACAGCTCCCAGTCTGAGACCTGGGCGCCACAGGGAAACCCACTGCAGGCTGGTGGGCAACTGGTAGGTGACTGGCTGCAGGCTGGCAGCAGCGCAGCCTTAGCTCGTCATGACACTCAAAGGCAGGCTGCAAGGTCGTCACCCTGCCACCCTGCCCCTGCCCCCAACCCTGCTGCAGCCATCAGACCCAGACTTGCCTCCATGAAGCATTTGAGGAGCACACCAGCAGGTATGAAGAACTCTGCTCGCCGCAGGGTAAACGCAAAGTTCACAGTGCCATCGGTCAAGTAGTGGCACCTTACAGTGGCGGACGACTGGTCCGGGCGCACACACCTACACAGATCCAGTGGGGCGGGAGGGAGGGTGTGATGCAGCTTGGTCACACGTTGGCATGACAGCCTGTCAAATTGAGGCGCACCTGGCGCTGGCACAGACTTTGTCTGCAGTGAGCCACATTGGAGGTCAAGCATGGCCCTACCGTGATCAACAATGGCATGGCCCCACCCAGCAGCCACCCACCCATGTGCTAATGCTAGATCACAAGCTGTGTTTGCCATAACTGGCCATAATGTGTGCGGGCATGAATCTCAAGCTGTGCAGCAGCCTTAGTTTGCCGGAGGAGGTTCCATGGCTAGGCAGGCAAGGTTGCCAGGCCCGATCCTTGCAAGCTTGTGACCTGTGTGCGCTGAACCTCGTACTGTGTGCTCCACACAGCTGTGCCAGCCACAGTCCCTTATCGTCAATCATGCATCCTCATCCTCTGAGCAAAACTGCTCTCAGCTGATGCTGCGTGTCAGGTGCTTTGCGTGCAGCTCGTGTTGCGTCCCGGCGGGCGGGCAAACCTGATGAGCGTGGCGTAGTCCGTGTAGTTAGCGCCGCGCTTGCGGTACGCACCACGCTTCAACGCCATGATGTAGTGCCGGCGCTGCGCTATGAGGCAGCGGATGATTCGCTCGATGCCGTTGCATATGAAGTAGCCGCCCATCTCATTCGCTTCCTCCTTCAGCGCCACCAGCTGCTGCCGAGTCTTGCCCGCAAGGTGGCATACACGCGACCGGGTCATCACCGGCAGCGCACCCAGCCTGCGCAGTACAAGTGTGCACGACCTGGTGGCTGTATTGGTGGCAACAGTTACGATAGAGGTCGCGGTCATGCACCATGTGCTACACTACAGTACTCTGGCTGCACACAAGAACAGGAGTGGTGTTCGCTGCCAAGCTAGGCATGGTGTCAACATCACAACAGTTGTGCAGAGGCTGCAAAGTGTTAGGTGCTAGCAAGCAGCATCTGGTAGGAGGAAGCAATCACTGTGAGAATCACTGTGAGGTGACAATCACTGTGAGGTGGTCACACCGCTTTGTGAAGTTGCCATATGTGGCGCCCCCATCGCTGCTCCAATGGAAGGCGACTGAGAATGGAGCTTTGTAGGTGGTGCCCTGCAGGCAGCGAGGGGTTCAAGACCGAGGGTCGGGTGCAAGGGAGGGAAGCGGACGGTGTAAGCAACTCCCTTACAGGGAGCGCTCTTCAGTGGCACTCCATGCTGCTGCCATATACTTCACTTGTTTCCTGGTCGAATTGTCTGCTTTCTCTGACATGAGAAATACATCCTTGACATCATGGGCGGCTTGCCACAACAACAACAACGCTGCTTGCCACAATCATAGCTGGAGGAAATGGCATGCTGGCGCCCAAGTCATGGACACTTGAAGTTGTTGGTGCCAGTGCTAGTGCTGGGACTGGGACTGGAGCTGGAGCTTGAGCTGGAGTTTTAGCTGGAGCTGGAGTTGGAGTTGTAGCTGGACCTGGAGCTGGAGTTGGAGCTGGAGCTGGAGTTGGAGCTGGAGCTGGAGCTGGGTGCAATAAAGAGCTGGTGTGTGTGCCCCTCACCGCCTCCCTGCACTCCCAGGGGAACAGGCTGCTGTCACCAACACTGGGTCCGTCCTCTTTCATGGGTCTGGTCACAGTGGGGCTTGCAAACCAGAAGATGAAGACCTGCTTGGTGATGGGGTGCTGAATCTGCAAGCAGCACAGTGTACGCACCTTCCTAATGTGTCTGCCTTTCTGCATTGTACATCCTAGATGCACTGCGCACCTCCACCGGCTTCATGTCCTTTACAACAGCCTCCATGCCATCTGTTAAGAAGTAGTTCATGGATTCCACGTGCGGTTCAACCAACTCCTCATACTCCACTGGCACGTTGACATCGTGCACGAGGCCACGCTCCATTCTCGCCAATCAATCAGAGTCCCGTCAACTCTCAGTACATCGATGGGCAGGCGCGCCGACACCGGCGACTCGCCGGCTTTACATTGTCAGCCATCAATGTTTAGCTGCAGCAAAGCCGTGCCGGCTTGTAAGCCGACATGAAACATATGTCATCCTGATAAAGATGAGAGGCTGCTTTGTGAGCTCGCTCGGTTGCCGCTGTGAGTGTCGCCCTGTATTTCTAAAAAGCCTGGTGTAGCCCAGTTGTTACATATGTACGTGTGCAATCACCATTCTTTGCTACCTTTGTACAAAAGTGTCCCAAGCCTTCAATGGCAAAGTGATGCGTCTCGCAATAAGTAAGACCGTCACAACTATGTGGATGCCTTGTCTTCAAAGCAGCACAGGACCATGGTAACCATGAAAACCCAATTGCCATGTGCAATCTGATGAAACCTCCGGGCTGTCTATGTGCCTCTCAAGTGTGAGGTATAACGTTCCTACCACAACCCATCACTCAAAGCAACCCCGTTGACGCACGCACGCTGAGCTTTTATAGGTTCCTATTGCATGTGCGCAACTCAGTAGCGGGAGTCATGGGGGTGCATGAGCTGAGCATCCTCCCTTTTTATTTCTTCCGGTCTAGCAGCAAGGTACTGTGACAGTAGCTTGAATACCTAGGCTATGCATGTTTAACACAACCCTTGAGGTCAAATGCAATACAGATGAGGAAGCCCTGCTGGGATTAGTAGCAACTGAAAAGGGCATGGCATGTAGCCACTGACCAACCTAAGTGCCCATTGGTGTGCTACAATTGGAGCAGCTCTTGCCAACATGGACAAACACCGCACAACTTGTCATGTTTCAACTGTGCACAGCAGCAGGGCATCACAAAGCATCAGGCTCGGGGTCACCTCCTCCCAAGATGGCGATCACGTCCTCCGGCTCTTCAGATGCATACTCCCCCTCAGACAGTTCTTGTATATCTTCCGCACCCTCAAATCCGCCCGCTTCTCCAACCCTCTGGTTGTCGCCCACGGCCATCATCTCAGGCGTTACGCCATTGGCACACCGGTCAGCTTCGTCGGGGTCCCGACTGCTGCTCACAGCGGGACCACCGCGATCTGAGCGGTGCAGGCGGTGTAGGGTGGGCTTTGCGGCGTCCTCGTCGCCATCATGCTGCAGATGGTGCAGCAGTGGGCGCTGATGAGCGCCGCTGGGCCGCGAAGGACTGGGCCGGGATGGACTGGGCCGCAAGCGCGACAGCAGACGGGCCTCGTTGGAAGTAGCACCTAAAGAAGGGGCGAGGTAAGGCAACAAACGCATCAGCCTCTCACGATGCAACTTCTTGTCATACGACTGTTGCCCATGCAGCAGTGTGCTACGCAAGACCCCTGAAGCTGCCCAGGGCAGCCACCTGTGCAGCACCAAGGCGCACAATGAGGCCCACAAAGCTGCTGCAAGACGTTGAAGAAGCCAGACGCTAGGGAGCCAGCACTCCAGCATCCAGCCTGGTTGTGGCCAGAGTGCTCCTGGGCCTAGCCATCACCCCGCACCTGAGTGCTCCAGCCTGATGTCCCTGTCGCTGCCCGCTTGGGGCAGCACGCCTCCACCACTCAAGCTACGAGCGGGAGGATCTCCATTCCTGCTCGCCTCACTCAGTCGCCACTCTCGCTCACGCTCACGCCCACTGGTGCGGCTGCGCTCGCCCCGCTCCCCGCGGGAGGATTCTGAGTGCTCAACTCCCCTGTCCTTGTGACCCCGCCTCCCTTCCCTGCAGCCAAGGTGAAGACACTGCGTGGGCAGTACTGCTTCTGCTCCACAGCTGCCCAGTGCATGGGGTTGAGGTGCACACAGGGCCCGTATAACCAGTCAGGGTGTCTTTGCTCGCATAGCTGAGCAGCGCCTCTGCACACACAAGACCCACACCGTATGCTGGTCTACTGCAGCAGAGAAGCCAGCCCTGGCTGGATCTGGCCACTGGCCTGGCTACCCAAGGCCTCACCTGCTGCCTCTGCCGTCCACATCACGGGAGGAGCCCTCCAGCCTGCTGTGCCCAGGCTCCCCTTCACCCTCACGGCTGGCACTGCGGCTGCGCTTGGCCCCGTGAGGGGAGCGGCTGGGCCGACCATACCTGCTGCCACCCTCACGTCGCTCGCGGGACTTGCAGCGTCGCCTGTGCAGGGTAGGCCAGGCTGCAGCCAAACTCATTATCTGACCTTTGCCAGTCAGTGCAGGTTGTCATAGATTGAAACAATAGTCTAGGATATTTGTTCAGCCCACACAACAAATGCTGGGTATGGCTGATGGCAGGGGCAGGGCTAGTCAGGAGCCACCCAGCATACCCTCATGCCTTGCATGCCCATGGCATGCCAGGGGCCGCCCAGCAGGGATCAGTAACATTACCCTCTTGTTGAGGCAGCACATGCAACATACATGCCAGCACACAGGCATGGGTGTGTTGATACGCTGAGTGTTGACCCACCCACTTGCTGTCTCGGTGTCGGTCTTTGTCCCGCTCCTTATCGCTTTCCCGGAACTTGTCCCGGTACCTGTCCCTTTCCCTGTCTGAGCCCCTGGCTGAACCCCTTTCCCTCTCTAGGCCCCTGTCACGTTCTCGCTCGCGCTCTTGATCTTCCTCACGCGCCTCGCGCTTGGTGTCAGGAGGGTGGGCTGCCCCTGGGCTGGTGGTAGAGTGGACCAGGTGAGGGGGCAGGGCCAGGGCATCATCATCCTTAGCGTTGGTGTTGGCTGCCTCTGACGCTCCCTGAGGTCACACACCCAGAGTGAGACGGCTTGCTGTCAGCAGCCAGGTCACCCTGGAAAGACGGCAACACACCAGCCAGTCAGCCCAGCTAGGTGCATCACATGCTTCTGGGCGCAGGCCAGTTGCCAAGCACAGCAGTGCTCCACTCGTTGATTGACGCTGTGGCTGTGGGCTCAACACACAGAAGCACGAGTTACACGACGGCATGCTTGGACATATAAACAATGGGTGGTGAGCGCCATGCGTCGCCACCCTGACGCTAGCAGTATGGTGAAAGCAAGCTGTTGCCCCATGCACACTAGGGGAAGCCTGCAAACCAGTGAGCAACCATATAAGTTGGCATCCCTCTGGCCATCACTGCTGAAGCCCAGGTGTGGTGACACCTTGCCTACCTGTGGCTCTGGCGTGGCCAGCTGCTGCTCCCCAGGCGTGCCCACAGTCGATGCTGGGGTAGTCTGCAAGGGCCCTGCCTGCTGCTTGGGCTGCGCAGCTGGCAGCTGCGCCGCCAGCTGCTGTGACCGGTCTGGGCTGGACAGCTGGCTGTGGGCAGGCTTGCTGGGTATTTCTGGCTTGCAGGTTAGTGTTTGCAGGGGTGTGTGCTGGTACAGCTCATGCAGCACCCGCACAGCCTCCACCAACTGGTCTGTCTTGACGGAAAATACCTCCCACCAGTGGAAGGTCTCGGGCAGGCATACCTGCAGGCCATCAGCACAGCACCTGCCAACCAGTGGCACAGCGTGGCAAGTGCACTGAAAGCACAGCCACATGCTGTTGCTGAGCCAACACTCATTTCCCACACGGGGTCCATGCACACCTGGCAGGCTGCGCCTGCAACTCACTTGCAACTGGCGGGCAGCCAGGAAGATTGCTGCTGAGGCAATGACCTCACTACGGAACCTGACACAAAGGCTGGTCCTCAGACTGCAAGCAGCAGGTTCATGCAGGCAACATAGGTTAGGCTCTTTCCATGGCTCCCTTCAGGGGCAGAGAATACAATCACTCCCCTCATGGCTGCTGCCCGTGCTGCTGCCCCTGCCCCTGCTGTTGGCCCTGCGGCGGCTGCAGCTGCCTTAGCTGTTCCTACTCTACTTCAAGCTCACCTGTCATTGACAATGTTCCAGGCCCGTTGGATGAGCTCCTGATCACCGTCCAGCACCTTCACGAAGCTGATCAGCAGCTTGTGAGGGTGGTCACAGTGGACAATGAAGCCAAACACACGAAGCAACTCCCGCTCGTATCTAATAACTGACTCCTTGGCAGCAAGGTACTCCTGTGAAGGTGCCAGTCCAAGCAGTGTTGCCTTTGCAGTTGCAATCAAGTTGTGTGGAAGTGAAGAGAAAAGGTGGGCCTCACGCAACTCCTCTCACCTTTGTGCCAGGCTCCAAAACGCGAAGCTTCTCTGGCTTGACACCATCGCGCCGCTGTAGCATTCTGTCAAACACTTGCATGACATGTCTGATATTGACCTCATTTGTCACTTCCTCTAGCTTGGTGGCCAGGTAAGTAGCCGCTGCTGCAAGCTTCTGCAAGCCATGAGGGAAGAGGCTCACATGATCCCTCGTGCTGACAATGTGGCCAGTGCTATGTAAACCCTCACTGCTTACCTCAATCTTGTAGTCCTTCAAGCTGCGTTTGCAGTAAAACCGCTGGAGCAAGACCTGGCCAGTGGCCATGACTGCTTGCGGGCACCGGAGCAGGATGCCGGCCTGCTGAACCAATTGAGCCCCAAACAGGCGCAGCGCTGATTCCGTGCTAGAGTCAATACCATCCTTGCGCGACGGAGTGTTCTGCAGCTCTTCGTCAGTTACAAAGAAAAGGCTGTCGCCCGAACATAGCATTCGTTAGTGTGCTATTAGGCACGCAAAGCTGTATGGCCGCTGCGCTGCCGATAATGCAGCTCTACACTAGCACAAGGTTGTGCCGTTGCGTATAGCGGAAAGCGCAGCGGCACCTCTTTACCACCCCCATGAGCATGGGTCGCCCTGGACTCAGGCGCCCCCAACATTCAAAAAATGGCAGTAAACCGACCCCTGGTAGTAGGACGGATGTAACTCTGCACTTGCTGCGCCAAATTTAATGCTAGCTGGCTCAGTATGTAGCCAACCCAGCCAGCTACCTTTCACCCATCCAGAATAAACATACACCGAGTAGGCCGTGCACAGCAAAGCGTCAAAGTTAGTGATTCAAATTTGGGCCGTTGCGGGGCATGCCGTCATCGCTGCGACCGCCTTCGTCGCTTAGGCTGCTCTACATGCGCATGCGCGTCGGCAGCAGCAGTCGGATCGGAAAGCGGTTGCGGCGATGTGGCAATGAGCCCACCTCCCCCCCTTACCTAGAGGGCAATGCCACAGCTCGACCATTGGGACTTACAGCATGCTACTTACTAGGTTACGCTTCTCTTAGACATTGATACAAATGCTCATACTCAGCTAAGCCAAAAGCTCACTTTGGTCTGTGACCCCCAACTCCCTTAGCCGATCTCAGGGCCAGAGCCATGCAGTCAGTCGCACAACTCCACACCATGACCGAGTTTGGACTCGGCTCCTCATAGAGTTACACTCCCCTACATGCCATCCACCTGCGTGCAAAGTTTCATAGCTCAACTGCCACCCCACAGCCCCGTGGCCCTGATTTCGCTTGGAGAACATGATGTCACTTTGAAGATGTCAAACTGATAGAGGCCTGGGCTGTTTAACGTGCGGTTTGTTTTAACAAAAGCGCCAAGGGGTCAAGAACAAACATTTCATAGCCATTTTCTTGTGAGTGCAGCGGGTGCAATACAGTGGATGACAAAGTAGAGGAGGGGGGGTGTAACCCGGTGATACCTTAGTGTGCGCCGACCCAAATGGTGTATTCGACGGAAGGGAGTATGAACATATGCTTCAATCACCCCGTCTAGGTGCCCTGCACGCCCGGCAGACATCGCGTTGGGTGTTTGCCGGACATTCCATGTGTGCACAACCCGCTCACTGCGCCAGATAGATGGCGCCACAGGGATGTGGCTCACCGTCCCAAGGATACCCGTCTCGCCGCTGTTATTTGTTCGCGGGCACATGTGGCAGTACGCGAGCAAAGACTCCAATGGCTTGCGCTGATGGTCAAATGATGCGCATTGCTTTGCAGATACCAATGTGATAAACGCTATCAAAAACGGTGCAGTATTGAGGGAGTAATCGCATGCATATTACCAACCCCATGTTGGGGGCGCCTGACCTGGACCTATGTAGGCTGCGTGAAAATTTGCTGCCTGGAGGATCGCTGTTATTCCAAACATGACAAATCTTGCGCTACAGTTCCCTGTGTCCCTGGTCACCCCCGCCATTGGCTGCACCCCCGTGGCTCAAGAGATACCTTTCCTACTCATTTCTGCACGGATGAGGCCGCCGATTGGTGCGATGAGCTGCTTATGGCCTAACTAGAGTGCAGCCAGCCCCAACGATTTGCCGGGTGGCTGGCCCCAACCCGCGACGGACAATTCAAATTTTCAGGTCAGCACGCGACAGTGCTGCTGCGTCCCAGCACGCATCGAAACCATCTCCCAAGCTGGGGGCGTGACCGCGACGGCGGATTGCTGATGAACCTGTGCCATGTGCAAGCTGCTGCGAAGTTGCCAATTGCAGGATGCTCTGATCATTGATGCCTGCGACTTCCGAGCAACCACGCGCAGCAAGAATTGGTCAAAAACATGTAGAAACTGAGCTGGGAAAAAGTTGACCGCCCACTCATGAAACGGCCCACACATGATGACATCGCGCTTCTGTCCTGATTAGACGTAAGAAGCCCACACAAGGAGCAGCACAGAACTGACAGTTTATCATTTGACGTCCTGGTTGGACTCTGAAAAATTGTCAAGAAAGTAAAAAAACATAAAAAACTGACATGGGGTGACGCGACACGAGTTGCGGTGCAAGGGCAGCCCAAAAGCCATACCAGCACCCTAAAGCATATCAACAGCATTAGAACACATGTCAAGGGGGGTCCTGCGCCCGACAAGAAATCCTGCGCCCGACAAGAAACTCAAACATTTGAAAAGCTGGGCCGCTGAGCGCGATAGCTGTTCTCTGACCACAGCCCCACTAAGCAGGCCATTCCCGGCACAATGCGACCAGAATTCTCAACACCCCCGCCCGCCCCGGCACAGGTGCACATCAGCCCGAGCAGCCCGCTAGCCTCGCGCTCGTGAGCTGCACAGCCCTGCGCAAGAATCGCTGAAAAACTCTTAAAGATCAGTCGGATAGTTATCAGGGGTGCAGCCAATGGCGGGGGTGACCCCCTATCCTGGGAGTAGGGAGCGTCCCATGTACGTACATGTACGTACATGTAACTGTTACATTTCCGGGTTATACGGGTGTTACACGGGGTGTTACACGGGATGTTACATGCTAGCATCAACCCTGGCGACCCCGGTTCGACTCCTGAAGGTGACAAAAATGAGGTCGACTTTTCTCGGGCTAGCTTGCAGCAGTAAGTCATTTCAACAATCTAGTATCGAGCTTACCCACGGCCCCCATTGGGTCGGCCATCCGCACAAAAGCATGCACAATTCTATTGTGGTGGGTTGTGTGCACGGTGTCACACACGGCCAGCCTGCGGCTCACATCCACACATGGCACGCTAAGAGTCCTGGGCGGCTGCTCGGCACGGTGCCACACACGGCCAGCCTGCGGCTCACACCACACATGGCACGCCTCATATTGTGATACCTTCTGCCAGCAGCTGGGATGGCTCACTTGGCTCAGATGAGGGGATGTTGGCCTTAATGAACACCATCTTCTCCGCTGTGGCCACGTTGAGCTGTGACCTTCCAGCGTTGTAGGTGTTGCCCCAAGATGACCAGTTACGCTCCGCAGCTGCAGTGGTGACATGCATGGCCAGCAAGCGTACCGCAGCCAGGCGTAAGTTAGGGAAACACCTTGCCCCTAGAAAGGTCCAGAAGCCGCTGCGCACACTGATGCATGCCGTGGTAGTCTTGCCGTCCTCGTCGGTGCGTGTCTCAGCCACAATAGCTTCCACACTGGACTTCATGTCAGTTGGCCAATCACCCAAGGTCAGCAATGTGAGCTCCCTCCTTGCAGCTCCAAGCGAGCACTCGGCGAGACGTGCCACAACGGTGACCACATCTTCTTGTTGGGTTGGTTGCAGACGGTGCATGGTAGGCCGTGGGTGGGTTCCGGGGGCCAGATACTTGTAGTTGGCTGGGTCCAAAGCATAAGCCGCAGCGTAGGCAGGGGAGTAGTGTGTTTGCGCTCGCCGTTGGAACGCAGCCACCACTCCCAATGCCAACCTAGGGCTCACTATGACCGCGTGCTCCACCCATTCTTTTGCATGGTCCACCAACGCATTCCATACCATCAGCACCTACAACATCAAATGTCACCCACACACATACATCATTACACCATTGACATATACATCCACTCTGCCCAACTAACAGTGTCCCACCCACCCACAGTGCATATACAGCCATACCTGGCTGAGGTAGGGCGCATCAGCCTCCAGCCTGTGGATGGCATTGCTGATCGGCTTCATCAGCTTCAGGCTCTTGTATCAAGGTGCTGCAATGCACAAATTGCACACATTGCTTATTCCATGTTTTAGCCTGTACATTGTTTAGCACACTATCCACCCTACAAGTGATATAGGACTCACTTGTCACACACTTCTCAAACACTGCGGCATTTGCGCCCGACAGGCGTAGTTGGGGCCAATTGTCACCATGCACCATGCCATGGATGGCAGGCATTAACTTCTCCACGTCCTCTGCCATCAAGAGCAAGCCCGCAAACCTAGAAAGCACACAATACATTGTTGCAACAACAATTGACATAAGTACATTGGATAGAGTACGAACATGCACCATGCACCATGCTATGAATACACACCTGGTTGGATTGTTGGGGCGCACTGAGTAAGCGGAGTGGTTTGCTTGCTGCGCCTTGAGCTCTGACCGGATAGCTTCACTGTCACTGATGACCAAGGCCACGCTCTGCATCAGGACATAGCTAGTTAGAACAATGTCATAACATGGCTGCATGGTTGTCCATCATGGTTGCATGGCTGTCAATCAGCTTACCTGCACGCCTCCCAACACCTCAGCCACAGAAAAGTTCTGATGATCCTCCATAACAGGTCTTGCGGATGATGCTGCTGCCTGATGGTCAGCCTCCTGGAAACTCAACAATTGGGTAGGCATGATAGGATAAGATGAGATTAGATTTGAAATAGAAGTAGCATGGAACTGTTCTCATGGTGCACGCAACTCTACCTGTTGCAGTGCTTCGAGCTTGGTGGGCTTTGACAGGTTTTTGCAGAGGAGGTTCATCTGATGGGCGGAGCAGCCAAGGATGACGATGGTGGGCATCTCCCGCTGCATCATGCGCATGGCACTGTGGTTGGCTGCCGTGTTGTCCATGATGACACCATGGCACTCCACTGAGGCCAGACCCAAATCCTTGCAAACGTCTTGCAAGACCTCCATGTGCAGCTCCTTGATGGCTCCAGCATCCTTGCGCTTGCCTGACACGTCCACCACGCGCAAAAACAACATGCCGCCATAGGGGTAGAACAAGGAAGTTGATGAGCGGCGACCCCCTGCAAGCGAACTTGTTTTTCCAACCGTCTGAGACGAGAACAAAGCCATCCTGTAGGCAAGGCAGATTAATCAGGGCAGGACAGGGCAGGGCAGGATTGGGCTGGGCTAGGCTGGGCTGGGCTGGGCTGGGCTGGGCTGGGCTGGGCTGGGCTGGGCTGGGCTGGGCTGGGCTGGGCTGGGCTGGGCTGGGCTGGGCGGGCAGGGAGGGGGTGTAGAGACTGGGAGGTGGTGGTGGTGGAAGGCACATACATGTTGCAAGGCAGGGTTAGGCAATGGGCAAGGGCAATGGGCAGGGGCAGTTCCATCGCTAAGCTGATATATATACATTTAATTGGTGGTGGTTTGGCCTGGGCTAGGCTGGGCTCACAACTAAGGGCAATGGGCCAGCAAGTATCTCACCTTCGCTAGCTTTCGCAGCTCCTTGAAGGTTGCCTGCTTGACCTCTGAGTAGAGCTCGTCGAGCAGTTGCGTGCGGTAGTGCTTCTCTTTGTACACATCAACCCCTAGCAGCTGAAAGACAGATTGGAGGTGGACATTGTCCAATATGTTGAAGGGAAGCTGCTGCGTGACGAGGAAGAGTCCGATCCTGCGCCTGACAGCCCGCTGAATGCCCTCAGGCATTGCTGCACCCCGGTCCTCTCGCGGCAGTGGGCCAAAACTTGGCTCTGGGCTGCGCTTTCTGGAGATGCTGGGTGCACCTTCAAGCTTGCATTTGTGCCTGGCAGCCAGCTGGCTCATGTTCGCGACGCTGAGCTCAGCCCGGTTGTTTGGTGGGCACCTCTTGCACTGGCACACCACAATGCCGTCGCTATTGTAACGAAAGAGCCAGTCATTTGCGAACTTGCTGGCCAAAGCTTTACGAAGTACAACATCTGCTGCCAAATCGAGACTGTTGTAGACCTGCTGCTTGGGAATATTCGCAGCAGCCATCAGCAGCTGCTGGAGCTGCGACTGCGGCGTGCAATAAATGCAGCCCGCGGCCCGCGACCCCAAAAATATTTCTAGGTGCGGGAGCAGTTGCGACCAGTGCGGCGGGGAGTACAAGCTCACCACAGGCGAGCCGAGCAGCTAAGAAGGCTATGTAACATGACCGGCACGTGTACGTATACGGGATGTAACATGTAACATAACATAACAATGTAACATGTAACGTTACACGGGTCCGGACGCTCCCTACCTGGGAGCCCCTGCACTTTCTCACAACAGGTAGTGTCTGGTGCTACTGTAACCCCTAGAAGTGTTTGAGCCCTAACCTGTGCACGCTCTTGCTCGCACACACCCCCTTTCCAAAGGCGGGTTGTTTGCTCTCTTGATGTATGGGATGACGCGCGTGATACTATTGCTGACGCTGGTGCCGCCGCTGCCACTGACGCAGCAGGCCTCTGTCGCGCATTGACACCACTCTTGGCCTCGTCTGCCTGGTTCTGGCATGGCGGGGCTGCTCAGCTAGGATGTCCCAACATGGGGTTGGTAATATTTAGGGAGCGTCCGGACCCGTGTAACGTTACATGTTACATTGTTATGTTATGTTACATGTTACATCCCGTATACGTACACGTGCCGGTCATGTTACATAGCCTTCTTAGCTGCTCGGCTCGCCTGTGGTGAGCTTGTACTCCCCGCCGCACTGGTCGCAACTGCTCCCGCACCTAGAAATATTTTTGGGGTCGCGGGCCGCGGGCTGCATTTATTGCACGCCGCAGTCGCAGCTCCAGCAGCTGCTGATGGCTGCTGCGAATATTCCCAAGCAGCAGGTCTACAACAGTCTCGATTTGGCAGCAGATGTTGTACTTCGTAAAGCTTTGGCCAGCAAGTTCGCAAATGACTGGCTCTTTCGTTACAATAGCGACGGCATTGTGGTGTGCCAGTGCAAGAGGTGCCCACCAAACAACCGGGCTGAGCTCAGCGTCGCGAACATGAGCCAGCTGGCTGCCAGGCACAAATGCAAGCTTGAAGGTGCACCCAGCATCTCCAGAAAGCGCAGCCCAGAGCCAAGTTTTGGCCCACTGCCGCGAGAGGACCGGGGTGCAGCAATGCCTGAGGGCATTCAGCGGGCTGTCAGGCGCAGGATCGGACTCTTCCTCGTCACGCAGCAGCTTCCCTTCAACATATTGGACAATGTCCACCTCCAATCTGTCTTTCAGCTGCTAGGGGTTGATGTGTACAAAGAGAAGCACTACCGCACGCAACTGCTCGACGAGCTCTACTCAGAGGTCAAGCAGGCAACCTTCAAGGAGCTGCGAAAGCTAGCGAAGGTGAGATACTTGCTGGCCCATTGCCCTTAGTTGTGAGCCCAGCCTAGCCCAGGCCAAACCACCACCAATTAAATGTATATATATCAGCTTAGCGATGGAACTGCCCCTGCCCATTGCCCTTGCCCATTGCCTAACCCTGCCTTGCAACATGTATGTGCCTTCCACCACCACCACCTCCCAGTCTCTACACCCCCTCCCTGCCAGCCCAGCCCAGCCCAGCCCAGCCCAGCCCAGCCCAGCCCAGCCCAGCCCAGCCCAGCCCAACCCAGCCTAGCCCAGCCCAATCCTGCCCTGCCCTGTCCTGCCCTGATTAATCTGCCTTGCCTACAGGATGGCTTTGTTCTCGTCTCAGACGGTTGGAAAAACAAGTTCGCTTGCAGGGGGTCGCCGCTCATCAACTTCCTTGTTCTACCCCTATGGCGGCATGTTGTTTTTGCGCGTGGTGGACGTGTCGGGCAAGCGCAAGGATGCTGGAGCCATCAAGGAGCTGCACATGGAGGTCTTGCAAGACGTTTGCAAGGATTTGGGTCTGGCCTCAGTGGAGTGCCATGGTGTCATCATGGACAACACGGCAGCCAACCACAGTGCCATGCGCATGATGCAGCGGGAGATGCCCACCATCGTCATCCTTGGCTGCTCCGCCCATCAGATGAACCTCCTCTGCAAAGACCTGTCAAAGCCCACCAAGCTCGAAGCACTGCAACAGGTAGAGTTGCGTGCACCATGAGAACAGTTCCATGCTACTTCTATTTCAAATCTAATCTCATCTTATCCTATCATGCCTACCCAATTGTTGAGTTTCCAGGAGGCTGACCATCAGGCAGCAGCATCATCCGCAAGACCTGTCATGGAGGATCATCAGAACTTTTCTGTGGCTGAGGTGTTGGGAGGCGTGCAGGTAAGCTGATTGACAGCCATGCAACCATGATGGACAACCATGCAGCCATGTTATGACATTGTTCTAACTAGCTATGTCCTGATGCAGAGCGTGGCCTTGGTCATCAGTGACAGTGAAGCTATCCGGTCAGAGCTCAAGGCGCAGCAAGCAAACCACTCCGCTTACTCAGTGCGCCCCAACAATCCAACCAGGTGTGTATTCATAGCATGGTGCATGGTGCATGTTCGTACTCTATCCAATGTACTTATGTCAATTGTTGTTGCAACAATGTATTGTGTGCTTTCTAGGTTTGCGGGCTTGCTCTTGATGGCAGAGGACGTGGAGAAGTTAATGCCTGCCATCCATGGCATGGTGCATGGTGACAATTGGCCCCAACTACGCCTGTCGAGCGCAAATGCCGCAGTGTTTGAGAAGTGTGTGACAAGTGAGTCCTATATCACTTGTAGGGTGGATAGTGTGCTAAACAATGTACAGGCTAAAACATGGAATAAGCAATGTGTGCAATTTGTGCATTGCAGCACCTTGATACAAGAGCCTGAAGCTGATGAAGCCGATCAGCAATGCCATCCACAGGCTGGAGGCTGATGCGCCCTACCTCAGCCAGGTATGGCTGTATATGCACTGTGGGTGGGTGGGACACTGTTAGTTGGGCAGAGTGGATGTATATGTCAATGGTGTAATGATGTATGTGTGTGGGTGACATTTGATGTTGTAGGTGCTGATGGTATGGAATGCGTTGGTGGACCATGCAAAAGAATGGGTGGAGCACGCGGTCATAGTGAGCCCTAGGTTGGCATTGGGAGTGGTGGCTGCGTTCCAACGGCGAGCGCAAACACACTACTCCCCTGCCTACGCTGCGGCTTATGCTTTGGACCCAGCCAACTACAAGTATCTGGCCCCCGGAACCCACCCACGGCCTACCATGCACCGTCTGCAACCAACCCAACAAGAAGATGTGGTCACCGTTGTGGCACGTCTCGCCGAGTGCTCGCTTGGAGCTGCAAGGAGGGAGCTCACATTGCTGACCTTGGGTGATTGGCCAACTGACATGAAGTCCAGTGTGGAAGCTATTGTGGCTGAGACACGCACCGACGAGGACGGCAAGACTACCACGGCATGCATCAGTGTGCGCAGCGGCTTCTGGACCTTTCTAGGGGCAAGGTGTTTCCCTAACTTACGCCTGGCTGCGGTACGCTTGCTGGCCATGCATGTCACCACTGCAGCTGCGGAGCGTAACTGGTCATCTTGGGGCAACACCTACAACGCTGGAAGGTCACAGCTCAACGTGGCCACAGCGGAGAAGATGGTGTTCATTAAGGCCAACATCCCCTCATCTGAGCCAAGTGAGCCATCCCAGCTGCTGGCAGAAGGTATCACAATATGAGGCGTGCCATGTGTGGTGTGAGCCGCAGGCTGGCCGTGTGTGGCACCGTGCCGAGCAGCCGCCCAGGACTCTTAGCGTGCCATGTGTGGATGTGAGCCGCAGGCTGGCCGTGTGTGACACCGTGCACACAACCCACCACAATAGAATTGTGCATGCTTTTGTGCGGATGGCCGACCCAATGGGGGCCGTGGGTAAGCTCGATACTAGATTGTTGAAATGACTTACTGCTGCAAGCTAGCCCGAGAAAAGTCGACCTCATTTTTGTCACCTTCAGGAGTCGAACCGGGGTCGCCAGGGTTGATGCTAGCATGTAACATCCCGTGTAACACCCCGTGTAACACCCGTATAACCCGGAAATGTAACAGTTACATGTACGTACATGTACGTACATGGGACGCTCCCTAGTAATATTCATGCATATACTCGCTCAATACTGCACCGTTTTCATAGCGTTTGTCACGTTGGCTGCTGCGAATGATTGCGCGTCTTCTGGCAAGCGGCGCGATTCAAGGCTTGAACAATGTCACAGGTGTCAACTCAGCCCCTTTGAGCCGGACCAGCAGCCACTAGCGGAAATATACTAGTGGGCAATAGTAGCCCGACTCAAATGGTGTTATTGGGCTGTGTGGAGTAAACCCAGCGCACATGACACAGGCCTGGTGGCCCTGCGTTTGTCCAACTCCTCCTCACAGGGCTGCTTGCCATTCACTGCTGAGCTGACCCGGGTGGTGCGGTGCTCATCCACAAGCACAACCCTGCCCCGCCGCTGGCCTGCGCCTGCACACCACCTTGCAGCAGGCGGCTGACATTTGATAGGCCACTTTGACAGGCGGGGACACAAACAGTGCAAGGACACATAAGGCGGGGGCGTCACCTGACGTCTGCGCGTGTTCCAGCTGTCATGGCGTTCCTGTCGTTGCTTGCCTTAAGGGGAACGAGACGTAGCCCACAGTGGGCTAGGGACGCGCACCTTTCTGTTTCTTTCCCGGGTACTTCTTGTGCTCGTCGCTGCCCTTCCGCTTATCCTTAGCCATCACGCGATGCGCATTGAGACGGGCGGTAGCCTTTTCGAGCACAATGTAGCGTCTCACGTGAGTGAGACGCTACATTCCAGCCAACTCAACATACAACCCCACCTCCTCATCCCTAGCAAGAATGAATAAGTCCTGCCCCACAGAACTGCACCGCCGGTGTCAACTCAGCCAATGCCCCACAACTCAGGTGGAGCTGCTCATATGCCAGCACATGTGTCACATACAAGGGGCCGCATTTTCAAACGCTATCACTCTCGCTCCTGTCAGGCCTACACCGCTCCACTCATACATTAATTAACCAACCCATGGCACCCTAGCCCTGGCTAGGACAGGTCGCATTTGTCGCTAGGATCAAAACTGTGATGCACTCGCATGCTTCGCTTACTTGATGTCATAGAGTAGCTATGTCAAAAGGGCCGGTTGGGCCAGGCCCGCCCCTAGATGACAGTCGAGCTGGTAATGTCATGAATGCTGGCCCGCCGCTTGTCCTTCTTGTTAGCCGAGTTCAGCCGAATGAAGTACTTCTGAGCATGGCTTGCTACCTGCATCATGCAGCACAGCCCATTGCCCACTGTGTCTAGGTGAATGGTGGCCCACACAGGAAGGCATGCCCTATGTGATAGTGAAGGGTCCAGCCACATACTTGAGTTGGAGTTCTGGACACCACGTAGTTCCGAGCTATGCTCCGCCAGTCCCCTTTGCCGAACTGAGACAAGCCAATCAAGAATAGCCGGTGTTCCTCTTCAGTCCAAGGCACCCCCTTGCGGCGGTCCGTGCCAGCTGTGTCGACACGGGTCTTTTTGGGCACAGGTGCCGATGCTTTCTGCTGCCCAGAGCCGGGGCCCAGGCGCTCGCGTGGCTGACTTTCGGGCAAGTAAAGGCATTCGGAATAGTCCGGAAGTGGCACCAGGCCGCTGTCGATGCGCTGTAAATCCTCCTGCGCATTGGCATCGCATTTTTGTGCTCTGCTGTCTCTTCAGACCCCGTGATTGCAGTTCGAGTGGGCAACGACTCTGAGCGAACACGAACCTCGAGTTGATAGAAGTAACATTGCACCTCCTGCGCGGTCCTCCCTGGTACACTGGCAGCAATCTTGTGCCATCTGCGCAAACTTTGAGGCATGAGGACCGTGGCTCGCCACCTCAGCCAGCATAGGTCCTACACACCTGTTTTCCTGGTCGTGGTAGTGTTGGGCCAGAGCTACTTCGAAGGCCTTGTTCTCCTCGGGACTACGTGAGCATGGAAACGCGGAAAACACCATTTGCGCAGTCCTAGCGCAATTGGAGCCCGATTGCCTGGTGTCACCTCCAATCACAAGGGACAAAGGAAGTCTGTGCAAACACGCCGCTTCCGGACGATGGCATCTAGGATAACGCCTAGTTCGGGTCGAGCTTCCTATCGCCTTTCTTTGTTTTGCCGTCGCTATTGCTAGCGAGGCTGTTAGCAATCGCAGGTTTCATTCGCATGCTCATGGTGCTGCATGCCTGCATAGGGTGCAAGCGTGCATTGTAAGGCCATTAACTCACCACCAGCCAACAGCGGACGAGCCTCATGTGAGGCCAGCAGCGGGCTAGCTTCATGTGAAGATCCCGTTCACTTCTTCCAGGGTGGGAGGGTTGAGAAACTTGAGGCCAGCCCCCACAGAGCGCTAAATAGCAATTATGGCGTTGCCAGGCTTTGGGTTGCTAGTGTGGCGCGTCCTTGTCGTGCTGGCCGCCCACCGGCGGAGCCCCACCAACAAGCTAATGGCCGCGGACACTTGAAAGCAGTGTCAGTTGAGCCCAGGGCAGAGCGGGTAGCCACTGCCGTGGTACCAACGGAGAAACTGAGGCTACAGATCTCTTTTGCTTCTACCAACCTCACCATACGTCATGTCAGCATTACGCCACTAACATGTCACTTTCGATCTCAGCTACAGTTCAACATTCCCTATTCAACATGGAACATAAATTTTTTGACTGCACATCCACGAGATGCACAGGAGGGGTTGTGGATTTAGCAGTAACTTCATTATTGAGTGCACTGCCACGAGCTGCGTTTGGGGGCAGCCGGAGTTTGTCATGATTATATAGAACAGTGATGGTCGCTTGTATGCCTTCATTTTGAGCGCATGCGCGCCTTTGTTTGTGCACCTAGCTTTGAAGCGCGTTGCAACAAGTCCCAAAGCTTGTGCCAAACCCCTAGAGTGGGAGGGCGCCCAACCAGACCAACGGCTGACGGCTGAAGTAGTGTAATCCACCATCTACATATAGTTAGTGGCCCCATGCGAGCTAGTGGCTAGTGAGAGGTAGTGGCGAGGGAGTGCTACACTAGTGGTGTGGTTGAGGCTAGGAGCGCCCCACAGTTGGTCGCGGCTGAGATTGTCTGTCTGGGAAGGATAACGCCAGTGCGGGTTGGTGTACAACAAAATCATCTCAAACTCACCCCATCAAGGCAAGTTGTGGCAACCAGAACATCTTGTCTGAAGCACCGGGGTCCACATAGGCTGCAAATTGGGAGCCCTTACGGACATGGAGCCTAGTAACCGGTACAACAAACTTATCTCTTCTTTAGCTTTTCGAGCTCGTCCAACAACCCCTCATCCTCCTCATCGTCCTCAAAGTCAACTTCCTCCTCCTCCTCATCATCCTGGTCTGAAGCAAGTGCCATAGCTCCCGCCTCCTCCACATCCTCCTCGTCGTCGAAGTCCTCCTCGTCGTCGTCAGACAGCGCACCAGCCTGCACAAGTGAAATCAATACGGCAACAACCCAGGCACGTTGCTCAGCTACCTTTTGGACATCAAGAATGCAGGGGCTATGGCTGTGAACAGCAGCAACCCCGGCCCCAACCCAATCCTATCGACCAGAATTGGCCTATGGCTCTCGTGCGCCACAGCTTCCCTAGACAGTCTCTCCACTCTGCCCAACCTGCCCCTGCATGCACTCATGCAAGCAGGCCACATCCCTTCATGACGCACCTCCATGGTGGCATCACCCCTCTCCTGTAGGAAGTATTGCTTTCCTGTCAGACGTCGTGCCTTGTCGTCCTCAACCCCGGCTTCAACCGCTCGAGCCTTGGCCTGCATGCCACATGGCACTTGTCACAATGCCCTAGCCAGATCTGGATCATAATGCACTATTAACTAACTATTACATAGTGCACTATTAACTGGCTCATTCATGCTTTATATTGATGACCAGCTGGGAAGCTGGAAAGGAGGGGTTGCGCAGCAGGTTGCCGGGGTTGCATGACGTGTTGTTGGGATTTGGCAGTGGTGTGTTAGGGCTGCAGGTTGAGCGGCACACTCGACCTGCAAGATGCTTTGGGATGTTGACCCCATGGCACCAACACATGCCCCAAACAGCAAGGGAAAGTGATGCGCTTGCATGCGCCATGTGAGGCAATGGAGGTGCAGGAGGTAGCATAGCCCACAGGAGCACTGTCAGGAGAGGTCCTCAGTCATGAGTTATCCGCACCACCCGTAGGCTTGGCTTAGCGTATATTGTTGTTCAGCATCACAGGACCCCTGCCTGCCCAGTGGCCTTGTGTGGAGGTGTGTGGGCATCAGTGTCTTTCTTCGCGCTATGTATAGCGTTTGCTATAGATTGCACCACTTCAGAGGGCGGCTTGCGCTATGCATAGGTTCGTTGGTGGACTGTGCTATAGCGCATCACGCTATGAAGAGTGACCTTTGTCTTGCAGCAGCAACTCGGCTGAGAGCAGCAGTCCCAATGGCTGAGGGCTGTACCCGCAGAGGCACCGGAATGGTCTCACTGGCGGTTGCCCATTGCACTCTGGATCATTGGCGGTTTCCTAGTGGCCACAAACCAGGACAAGGCGCGCTGTGAACGCTGCAAGAGCATCACAATTCTAATTGTAACTGCATACCATAAGGACACATACGGAGACCGTCACTTCCATAGACTGCCATCCAACAAACGCCAGCTGTTGGTACTGTCGCCATCTTAAGACACCAACGTGATGATAGGCGCAATCAGCCTCTGCAGGTCAGAGAGGTAGGCTTGCCAAAAGAGAGACCTCCAACCCAGCAACTCTACATCCTTTCACCTGGCTTACTCTCCTTTGCATGACCCAGTTCAGCACCCCAGTCATTGTGACCAGTTCAGCTGTGACTGCACCCACTGCGTCTGGGCTGCCCCCTGACAGACTTGAGGGCCAGGCTGAAGCTGTTGACGACCCTTAAGCACCCAGATGTGGCCCAGGCGCATTGGAAGGACAATGCTGGCTGGCAGATGGCTGAGGCCCCTAATGTGTTGTACCAGGAGGCCTGTGAGGATGCCCTGCCCTGGATGCAAGGCCCGGTCACGCAGGTGGAAATGCAATGAGTGGCTGCGCACGCTGCAGTCAGTGCTCGAGGCAGCAAACCTGCCAGCCTCGGTGCTGCAGCGCAAGCTTATAGCACTGGGCACTGACGATGCAAGCGTCATGCTTGGGCCTCATTCAGGTCTGGCCATTAAGGCAAGGCAGCAGCTCTTGCCTTTCTCTACATCTGTGCTCTGAGCAGCCCTCCGTGTCAGCCTTGTAGCCTCCGCCATGGACAAGCACCGCAATCTGCAACAGCTGGCTAGAGCTGTGGAAAACATCAATCAGCACTTCTGCACAAGCCCAGCCCGCACCCATAAGTACAAGCTGCTCTACCACAGCCATGGGCATAAGGGTCAACTGTTGGCCGAGCCTGCGTAAGCCAGCAGCCCTCCATGTCAGCCTTACAGCTGCCAGCCTTGGCCAATGTGGCAGGACCCCACAACTGCCTGGTGTACTCCATGCGAGGAACAATGGTGTGGCAGGGCGAGCACATGGGGACAACAGTGAGGTCGGCAGCAGGTAGCAGTGGTGTGGTGAGATGGGTCCAACAGCAAATGTGAGGATGAGGAGGTTGGCAGCAGGTAGGCAGCTGCAGACATGGTCCAGTGCCAGCCAGTGATTTTCAGCAGCATGTTGATGGTGCCAAGCAGGAGCAGGCAGTAACAGCGGTTGCTGTGGAACATAACCTAGGCAGCCACTTCCTACCACTGGAGCATACCACAGGGCTGGCTGTTGTGTATGCCCATCAGTTAAAAAAAAACCCGACGAAAATACAATAAAGTAATAAATAGGCTAGAGGTAAAGACCTCCTTTAGCGCCAGGCCATTGTCAAAGCCCGGTGATGCATGGAAGTGACACTGATCAGCGGCCAATAGGTGCCAGCCTTGCTGGCCCAGCACAAGCTGTATGCACAGCGGTCAGCTTCTGCAAACGCCATGCGCAGCTGAGATGAGCACTGTGCAGAGCACTCAGCTAAGCAGCTGCCACCCCAGCTGAGCAGACCACCAACCTGTGGCGCTACATGGCTGGCCATCCCATCACAAAGGCTGACAGCTCCAAGTGCCTCAAGTCAAGTCAGACCTCAAGTTTCTAAGCTGGCACTGGTCATGACACCAGGCTCAGTGGAGGAGGAGGGCATGTTGTCAGCCATGGCATACCTCACAGAAGACACCCGCAACAGGTTGCAAGAGGGCCTCCTGAAAGTGTGCACCCAAGTCTTTAAACAGCAAACAAGTCGAGTAGAGGACACATTCCCATTTAAGCGTGCCATTAGCAAGTGGCTAGATGACGCTGCTACGTGGGCGCTACCACCTTTGATTAGGCCTGCTGCCTGCTTGGGCTGTTTTACGTTTGCTATAGGGCCTAGTAGGTTGCGCTATGCATATGGCAGTTGTATGTTAAGCCATGTCATTTTGTGCTATGCACCCTGCATGAGGGTTATTGGGAGAAAACTGGTGGGCAGCCTGTCCAGTTCCCTGTGCCTCTCTCCCCGCCCCTCTCCCCCAACCATGCAGTGAAGCTCTTAGCATATGCTAGCAGTCAGCTACACCCTGCATGGCCTACACCAGCACACGCCTAGCCTGGCACCTGCTCTCCCTTACTCCAGCCAGGTCCTGTACAACAAGCACGATGGCCCACAGCCCGACGTCACACTCTCCCCACTCATGCCACAGCCAGGTCACTCTTCCACAGCTCCCTCACAGGCAGAGGCAGAGGCAGACCCTGGCGGAGCTTAACACAGCCAGGGCCAGGGCACTCACTGCAGCCAGCTCGGCATCAAACTTGAGCTTCCAGGCTTTGAAGGTCTCCAGCGTCACCATTGTGCCGTGCGCACGCAAGGCTGCACGTCGGGCCTCATCCTCAGCAGCAGCCTTCTTGGCAGCGGCCTCTGGGTCAAGCGTGGCGGACTGGGTGGAGCGCTCTGCAGGGCAGGGCAGGCAAGTAAGCAGCCAAGGAGCAGAGCATTGTGTTGCTATAAAGTGTAAGTAACGGTGGTGTACAAGGTGGCTGTAAGGTGCTGTAGGGGACAGACCCAAGAAGCAGGGAGAGGCAGTCAGAAACACTGGGCAGGCGGAGGATCAGCACCTTGGCCCTTGGAGGGTGCCCCTTGGAGGTGCCTTTTGGAGGTGCCCTTTGGAAGTGCGAGAGTGAGTGACATCGCCTCCTGGGTATAAGTAGGTATCAGCAGGTGTTAGTAGATATGAGCCTAGTGGCGCAATGCCTCCGAGGAAGCGGCCCAGTAGCGCGGATCAAGATCCGCATCCTATTGAAAGCCCGCGAAAACAAGGTTCGTCGTAGTCGCAGTGTGGTCCGCTGCAATTGTGCAGTCCAGTGAGCTCCGCGCTGCTCACATCGCTTCTGTTCATGCCAGCGCAAGTCCTCGCACCCCTCCAGGCAAACAACGCGAGGAGCGAAGGGCTGAATGGAAAAACCAGCGACGACAGGTACGCACGGGGGCGCATATTGCCTTGTATGCCCCCGCACTGTTTGTGTCCCCGCACTATTTGTGTCCCCGCATTATGTGCCGGCCTGTCAAAATGTTGATTGTAATTGGCTGCAGGTCATCAAAGTCCTGGGTGGCCCCGTGCTGCGCGGGTGCAAGAAGACGAAGCGCAAGCTGATGGCACATTTCCAGCTGAGGGCTGGGGTGCACAGCCAGCTCCGCGTCATCGCGTCTTTGTATGTGCTCAGGATCTTCCTGACATGCCTGGTGGGCTACTGCACCCCGGGGTACCGCAGCGCCCCTACACCTCCAGCCGTGCAGCCTCCCCGTGCACTGGATGCTGCCCCCTTACCCCAACTCCCCCTGCGTGTCCCTGCCCAGCCAGCCAGCATGGCTATGGACTGGGAGCCTGAGCCTGAGGCTGAGCCGAAGCCTGAGCCAGAGCCTGAGCCTGCCCCAGCACCACCCACGCTGCGGTTACCCAGTGCCCGCCTTGCTGCCCGCCACCCTCCACCGGCAGCACCCACTGGGCCACCCGTGCCCCTTGACAGCGAAGATCCAGGGGCGAAGATCCAGGTCAAGCATGGCAGTGGCCTGAACAATGCCCGCCGTGACACTGAGCGGTGACTCGCACCGATCAAGCCCCACCTCCAGCACCTGGCAGCAGCAAGCTCAGCCGGCACCTCCCTGGAGGCCAATCTCAAGCACATCAGTGTCACCCTAGCCACCTGGGACGCAGTGTGGGAGGTGTACCTGGACCCCAAGTGGGCAGAGCAGCGGCTGAGGCTGTACAGAGCTCAGGACCGGACACTGGAGCAGTTCTTCAAGAAGGTGAGGGTGGGTAGGAGAGAGGATGGTTAAGGGACTGGGACGTGGTGGGTTGGGCATGAAGTGAGCATGACCATGCCCAACCTGGTGCCACCATGTCAGCCACAATGTGTGCCTTGTGTGCATGGCTGCAGTTGGAGGAGGACATGGCTAAGGTGTCCATTGAGCGCCATGGGCGTACCAAGCAGCTGGTGGTGTTCTTTGGAGCAGCTGGCATTGGCACAAGGGGGGGCTGGGGTGCTGATGCGGTGCTGCGGGCCTGCTGCAAGGTGGTGTGCAGGCCCAGGGGGACAGACCAGCGGCGGGGTAGGGTGGTGCTAGTGGATGAGCACCGCACCAGCCGGGTCAGCTCAGCAGTGAATGGCCAGCAGCCCTGTGAGAGCCGGCTGAACAAGCGCAGGGCCACCAGGCCTGCAGACTGGAAGCCCCCAGCAGGGCAGGTGGAACACCGCCTAGTGCGCCCAGCCTGGAGCCAGCAGTGTGACCAGCCGGTGCGGGACCTGATGTGGTGCCCGGCAGTGGCACCCCGCAAGCCCCCACAGGCCCCAGGCAGCAGCCAGGAAGCCTCACAGGCAGCAGCCTCAGAGCCTGGGCCCAGCACTCCCCTGCCAGCCAAGCGCAGCAAGCGCACCAAGGCTGAGCCGGCAGCTGAGCCCAACAAGGCCCAGGGCAAGGCTGCCAAGGCAAAGCCAGCACCACAGCCTGGCAGGTGACTGGACAGGGACTGCAATGCAGCGCTGAACATGCAGCGCATTGGGGAGAGCAAGTGGCGCCCACTGGAGCTGTGCTGGTGGCCAGAGCAGGCAGCTCTGCCAGCCAAGGGCAAGGAGTACCCTGGCTTGGGGTACAAGCGGCTGCGAGACAAGCCACCCAAGGCCCAGCAGCAGCAGCCTGCTGTGGCACAGTAGTGTTTGGCCCCCCCCCACTTGAAGCTGTTATCAGCTTACATTTAGTGCATGTTTTGTCATGCCAACTCTGCGGTGTAGCCCTAACGGGTCAGGCAATGCTGTAGGTGGTAGGCGACCGTGACCATGTGTATGCCATGTATAGGCCATGAGCATGCCATGCGATGGGAACACCACACAGGAAAAACACTGTTTTGTAGTGGTTCATAATTAGTGTGTTCGACTGCAATGAAGGCTCAAGGTTGAGGGCCAAGGTGCTGGAGGGGACAGACGGTGAGAAAAAATCAAGTGAGAATGGCCAAGGCTGCAGTAGCTGGCAGGTGTGAAGCAGTGTGTGATAGTGATTAAAAAAACGACATGTGCTGGTGTGGGTGTGAGAGGAAGGGGGCATGGTGGGAGGCGCTGCAGGAGGGCCGCAGGCAGGTTGCGGCTTTGGGACCTCCCTGGTTAACAAGGCCAGCCAGGATGGTGGGATCCAAGAGATGTGGATAGCAACCTGTAGCGCAGCCCGCTCACCTCTGAGCCATTCCTTTGCGCTGGTGATCAGGGTAAAGACCATGGCCATTCCCAGGTTCTGCTGCACTTGCTCTGCCAAGCACTGACTGCAGGCAGCCAGGTCGGCGTCGCTGAGCCCATACACAGCCCGCAGCTTGAAGCAAGGGGGGCTGTCAGGGTAGGACTGGGTGTGGGCAAAGAGCAGCTCCATGCTCAGCTCGGTGTTGGCATTGCTGCCTTCTTGTAACTCTTCGCCCTCTTCAAGAGGTGTTATCGTGATCTTATATGTCTCTCCAACCGTGTCTGACCACCTGCAAGAACAAGTTCCAGCAGCTAGGCTAAAGTCAAATCAAGAACTCGCACTTGCATGGCAGTCGGAGATCGCCTCTCACCCTGCAGGGGTGGTGCCGGTGTACACTTGCAGCTCGTCATCGTATATGGCCTGCAGCGCCTCCAACTCCATCGCCTGCTCCGCCGAGTAGTCCATTCTTATTAAAGCCGATGAGACGATAAACCGTGACCACTACGTCTAGGCGCGACATTGTGGCCTCGACGTGACCATTGCGTGCAGCGCTTTGTGGAGTATACTCTCATGCATCCAAGTTCCATGCTGCATTATGCAGCCTGCGCATATCCTTCATCTGGAGTTAACGCTCGGGTGGGTGAGGCCCCTTGCTTATCAGAACTTTGCTTTACAGCATCTCGCTCAGAACCATCCTAGCCCAACTCCTTCCTACCACGTCCTTTCTCTCACAATCTGATGAGAGTTGTCAACCACGCACCCCACAGGATGACCTAGCCTAAATGCCATGTACACGAGCTTAGAGCGGGGTAGCTCGTTGGGCTGTGAACCCACTGTTCCCTTTACAGGGTTCAGAGTACCTTACGGCCAGCATCACACTTGCATGCACCGTACAACTGTTACATTCCTCCCATCCTACAAGGCAGCTTCCCCTCTCCGCCGCACCCTTGGCGACTCGCGGCCCGACATCATGTCAGCCGCTGGATACAGCCGACGGAATACACCGTGGCCTTGCACGAGCCTAGCACCCACACACCCATGTGTGCTTCATGTGCATGTAACTTCATGCATGCACCATGTGTGGCAAGCTTGCATGCAACATGTGCATGCAACATGTGCCAACATGCATGCAACAGCAAGCAACCATGCGTGTCAACAGCTCATTGACCGAGCATGGCACAACCATGCAACTCTTATGCATGGCTTAATGGATCTGCAGCACGACATGCATGCATTAATCACATGCATCATGCGTGCATCATGCATGTGCACCAGCAGCCAGCGGTGTCCACCACCCACAACATGTCACGTCCGGCACAAAGCGATGCCTAGCATGATACCATGAACAGCCATGATCAGGCAATGAAGAGCCATAGCCAGCCATGCGAGCCATGCAAGCCATGCCGGCCATGCCAGCCACGCCAGCCATGCCAGCCACGCCAGCCTTGCCAGCCATGCCGGCCATGCCAGTCATGCCGGCCATGCCAGTCATGCCGGCTGTGCCAGCCATGCCGGCTGTGCCAGTCATGCCAGCCATGCCAGCCATGCCAGCCATGCCAGCCATGCCAGCCACGCCAGCCATGCCAGCCATGCCGGCCATGCCAGCCACGCCAGCCTTGCCAGCCATGCCGGCCATGCCAGCCATGCCAGCCATGCCAGCCATGCCGGCTGTGCCAGCCACGCTAGCCATGCCAGCCATGCCAGCCACGCCAGCCTTGCCAGCCATGCCGGCCATGCCAGCCATGCCAGCCATGCCAGCCATGCCAGCCATGCCAGCCATGCCAGCCATGCCAGCCCACTCCAGCCATAACAAGCATTAGACCTTGTCCCTTGGCCAACATCATGAGGACAACTTCATGACGGGATACCTGCAACCAACACTTCCTTGCACACGATGTTGGGGCATATCGGATAGCCGTTGACTTCCCATCACCTACATGGCAGCCATGACAAGCCATGTCCATGTCTATGTCATGAGCTCTGTCCATGAGCCTAAGCCATGGCTATCACCCGGCTGCACCCGGCTGCACCTGGCTGCACCTGGCTGCACCTGGCCACTTAGCCACACCAAGCCAGGGTGACCTGCAACTGCGGCTACGACATGAGCATCACCAAGCAGCCTAGGCCATGACTACCAAGGGCCATGTATCAGGTCAGGTCAGGTCAGGTATCAGGTCAGGTCAGGTCAGGTCAGGTCAGGTCAGGTCAGGTCAGGTCAGGTCAGGTCAGGTCAGGTCAGGTCAGGTCAGGTCAGGTCAGGTCAGGTCAGGTCAGGTCAGGTCAGGTCAGGTCAGGTCAGCTCAGGTCAAGGTTACTTGCCTGGGTTGGAGTAGTGCTGCTGCATGGCCACCGCCAGCTGCATGGAGTGTGCGTCGATGGAGTTGGCGTCACCCGTAAGTTTGATGCTGCACAGCTCCTGCAGCTTGGCCAGCAGCGCCTGGTTGCAAGGGTCCTCAAAGGCTGGCATGAGCATGGGGTGGCGGTGCCGAACAAGGCGCCGCTGGAGCTGGTTGTAGCATGTCTTGAAGTTTGGGTTGGCGAAGAACATGCAGAAGTCCTTGAGCTGCTTCAGCATAACAGGGTCCTCGCAGTCAAGGGGCAAGGGAGGGCCAGTGGGTGCTGCGGGTGCAAGGGCTGCCAGACGGGCGCTGCAGCGCTTCTGGGGGGGTTGCCTGACTGGCTCGGGTTCTGACTCTGACTCCGAGTCAGACTGTGGCTGTGGCTCTGAGCCACAGTCAGACTCGGAGTCAGAGTCAGTGTCAAACTCCATGTTGGCAGGCTGGGCAGGGGGAGGCTGGGCAGGGGCCCGTGGGGGTAGGGGGGGTAGGGGGGGAGCATCAGGGGGTTGGGGGGGCTGCACGGCTGGAGGCTGAGGGGCGCTGGGGAAGCCCGGGGTAGGGTAGCCCACCAGGCAGGTGAGAAAGATGCGCAATACAAACAAGGAAGCGACTCGCTTCCTTGTTTGTATTGCGCATCTTTCTCACCTGCCTGGTGGGCTACCCTACCCCAGGCTCCCCCAGCGCCCCTCAGCCTCCAGCCGTGCAGCCTCCCCAACCCCCTGATGCTCCCCCCCTACCCCCATCGGGCCGATGAAGCGGAGCTGGGAGTGGGTTTCAGCCCGTAGCCGGAGGTGCTCCCGCAGCTTTCGCCTGGTCTTCTTGCAGCCGCGCAGCACTGCGCCCTCGGGGACCTTAATCACCTGCGGCCAAGCACAACTAACATTTTGACAGGCCATTTTGACAGGCCAAGACAAAAGGCGGGGTCAACACAAACAGTGCGGGGGCACATAAGGCGGGAGCAGACCCACACCTGACGTTGACGCGTGGCCCAGCCATCCCGACGATCCTGTCGTTGCTTGCCTTGGGCGGAACGAGACACTGCGATGGAACCAACAGGAGCGACGGGTCATCGCACAGCGCGTAACTCACGTCTAGGGCTCACGTCACGGCTGGGGACACGAACCTTTACGTTTCTTGTCGCTACCCTTCCGCTTCTTCTTAGCCATCACGCGATGCGCAGTGCGACGGGCGGTGGCCGCTTCTAGCAACTTGGGTTTCCCGTGAAAAATACACGCTCATGTGAAATCACACAATGCCTGAACTTGCCGCGCGTAACAAGTTCCAGCAGCTAGGCTAAAGTCAAATCAAGAACTCGCACTTGCATGGCAGTAGGAGATCGACGCTGCCCAGCTCCTGCAGCTTGGCCACCAGCGCCTGGTTGCTGGGGTCCTCAAAGGCTGGCATGAGCATGGGGTGGCGGTTGCGCAGAGCCGGGAGCCAGCCGCCAGCAGGAAGCATCAGAGAAACCTTCTCCAGCCTTGGATTTGTGCGGCCTTACATACAGCACCTGATCGCTGCCTTGGTGGAGCACCTGATCGCTGCCTTGCCTCTAGGCCACGGCTGAGCCAGAGCTAAGCCAGCAGCACAGCTATCACAGCTGCAGATGCATGAGGCACCTGATTACTTACTGCGGTGAGGACCAGTATGGCTAGATACAGAATGGGCAACCATGGTTTGGGTGTTGAGCAGGGGCGGTGGCGGCAGGTAGAGTATGAGTTGAGGAAGTGGAAGAGATTTAAAACCAGTTGCACTCCCCATCCTGCCCATTCAGAGCGTCTGGGGTGCCTGGGGTGTCATCCAGGGGGGACGTCGGCGGGGGACGTCCAGGGTGCCTAGGATGTGGGATCACCTTATGCCCACCCGGGCAGGTGTCCTGACCAGCAATACCGCTGCTGCGGCTGGCTGGCACCTGATGAAGCGCGTGGTGCTGCTACTGGTTCAGCCGCTCGATCAGGCGGGTCAGGACGCGGAAGCCCTTGACAAAGTCTGACAGCAGCGCATGTTCGTTGACTGCATGGTACGTGCTCAGCTGCATGCGGGGCGCACGGACCAAGGGTAAGGCTTGACAAGCCAAGGCGAGCAAGCAGACAGGCAGGCGGGCAGGCGGGCGGGCGGGTGGGTGGGGAAGAGGGAGGGAGCTGCAGTGGGAACAACAGTGCCCACTGTGCAAGTGCAAGGGGTGGCCTTCAGGGGTAGGGTTCAGCAAGCACTTCCCAGGACGCTGGTGCAGGCATGGCTGTGTTGGAGTAGGGGCCCCAGTGTGGCCCACTGTGCCTGGCTGCGGGGAGTAGGTGTAGCAGCTCACCAGCCCAAAGCCTAGTGTCTGGACGTCATAGCCCTCGTCCTGCAGCTCCCTGATGCAAGGCAGGCTGCCGGTGATGGCAAAGGGGGTGCAGCTGCCCAGCACATCTTGGAAGGCGGCCAGCAGGGCGTGGTAGCCTGGAAGCAGCAGCAGCAGCAGCAGCAGCAGCAGCAGCAGCAGCAGCAGCAGCATTGGCAGTAGCAGCAGTGGGTGCACATCACCCTCTGTGTGCACATGGGGACTGGAAACAATAATGCTGCTGAAGGTGAAGGTGCTGCCGCTGCTGCTGCTGCTGCCGCTGCTGCTGCACCCGCTGCTGAACATGATGATGATGCTGATGATGGTGAGAAGGGAGGAGGTGCGGCGAGCACAGACCCAGCGTGGCCTCTAGGCCCCCCAGGGCACCAGAGCAATGCAAGCTCCTCCCCTTCCACCCTTTCCCCTGCCTCCCCTCCTTTCCTTCCTCCCTCCACCCTGTTCCCCATCCCCCCCTACCAGGCGAGTCTAAGTTGCAGGCAATGCCCTGCGACTGAGCGTCATAGAAGGTCAGCTCCAGTCGGCCTGTAAGGCCCTCTGCCGGCAGGCTGTACTTGCTGACAGGGCCACGGGTGGGCAGCACACTCAGGTCTGCGTTCAACTCCTCAACATAGCGCTGCAGCGCGGCCATCACCTGGAGACGGCAAGATGACGTCATTGCTAGTCACACCCTGGTCTCACCCTGATCACACCTAGCCAAAAGCAACAAGCCACTACCCTTAGCCATCACTGTCGCAGTGGTAGACTCAGCCCTGTGGCCCAGCCACAGTACAGCCATGCATGAGTGCTGCCTTTACAGATACTCTTAAGGAATGATGGATACTTACGGTGCCAAACGATGATGACAACGATAGCAGATGCTGACAGGGAAGATTTTGTGTGACAAGTAGTGTTGGTTGGGTGTCGTCAACCACAAAGAGATCAGCAAGAGGTATCAGCTTCCCTGCTGTGGGGCAAGACTGCGACTAACATTACGGTGGCAGTGGCAGTGGCAGTGGCAGTGGCAGTGGCAGTGGCAGTGGCAGTGGCAGTGGCAGTGGCAGTGGCAGTGGCACCCCTGGCCAGGCTGTATCCCTCCTAAGGAGGTCCCAGGGCGCAGCAATGCAATCATGACGAGCCGCTGCAGCAGAGCCCAGTCCCATGGTGCTGCTAGGTCACACCACATAGGGCCAGTAGCTAGGCCCCATAGGCCCGCCCGGCCCCTCAGCTGCGGTCACCTTGTCAAGGTCGTAGAAAGGTGTGAGACGGCAGTCACCAGACACGGATGCCTGGCCTGGGATTTGGTTGATGCTGCCGCCTGGGGACCAAATACCAATCAAGCCAGTAGCAGCAGCGGCAGCGGCAGCAGCAGCGACAGCAGCAGCGGCAGCAGCAGGAGTGGCAGTTCAGGTCAGAGTCCAGGCCTTGGGGTGCAGCAGCAGCAGCGGCAGCAGCAGGAGTGGCACTTCGGGCTGCGGTGGGGGTGCTAGAGGCCAGCCCCTTACACCACCACTGCCGGCAGGCCATGGGGCAACAGGTTGTGAAGGTACAAGCCTGCTCCGGTGTGGTGGGTTGCAGCCCCTTACACCTGGCATGCTGCCACCAGCACATGCTGAGGGTGGTGGTGCTGCTGCCGCCTCCAGCAAATACCTGGATAGCTCCACTGCGTGGGCTTCATGGTAGACGGGGTGGCAAACCCATACTTGACCTGCCGGCCAACCACAAGGCAAGCAACCTCAGACACCATAGGAAACCCACCATCGGCACTGCGTAACCAACATGGTGTGCAGCACATTAACTACACATTTGGTGAGCCAGGCATTTGCCTGGCACACCCCTATACTGCTGCCCTTGCAGCTTGCAGCTCTGCTTCTCCCCAAGACTCCCAAACCTTGTGTGGGCTCCAGTGCGCGTTTCCCACCAGCCTGCTACTGTCTGTGGCGCTGCCCTTGCACCCGTCCCACCCCTGCCCCTCACGCCCCTGCGTTTCAGTCCTGCTGCTGCTGCTGGCTGCCCACGCCTTCGCCCCCGCCCCCCACCCTGCCTCCACCCTCCCCACTCCTGCCCCCAGCCCCAGCCCCTGCTGCTGCTGGCTGCCCCCGCCCTGTCCATCACCTCCTGAGGGTGAGGCGGGAAGTCCTGATAGAAGCGGCGCTGCAGGTGCGCTAGCGCCTCACTGGCCAGCTCCAAGGGGTTCACACTTTGGTGGGGCAGGCCTGGGGCGGGGCAGCCAGGAGGGGCAGCGCTGGCCACCCATCCGCCAGTGAGGGGCAGGGAGGAGCGGGCCCTGCCAGGCACCTACCGGCTGGACCGTGCCTCACTTGCTCCCAGACTCCCCTCTCACCCCCTGGCAACTAGGACCAGCAGACAGGCCTGGCTTGCAGCTGAGCGGTGTCAACCACCGCCACCATCACTGCCGCAGCCACAGTGGGGTGTCACTGGGTGCCTGCCTTGGTACTGCCACCAGGGCAACGGCGGCAGCGGTGGCACCACCACCAAGGTGGGGTGCAGCAGAGGGGTGCAGTAGGGGTGCTCAGCTGCCCCTGAGGCAGGGTGGGTCAGTCACGCACCTGAATGGAACATCTTGCCGTGGGCTGTGAGCTGCCACGCGATGATGCCGCCAGTCCCAATGCAGGGCCGGCTGCGCGTCACAGTCAACACCCCAACACCCCTTTGCCCACCAGCACCCAGCTACTGCCTGGCCATGGGTCAGCGCACATGTGGGGTCAGGACCTGGTACTGCTGGCCCTCTCACACACCCCTTGCTGCTGGCCTCTCTGCAAGAGCTACTGCCCTCTCTCCCTCATCTTCGCCCTGCCCCTGCCCCTGCCCCTGCCCCTGCCCCTGCCCCTGCCCCTGCCCCTGCCCCTGCCCCTGCCCCTGCCCCTGCTCCTACATGTCACCGACACCAACGTCCTGGCAGGGGTTCCCCCCTCAAGGCACCTGCCGCACCTGTCTGCAGTGTCCAGCCAGAAGAGGGGCCCCTCCAGCAGGTGCTTGAGGTAGCCCTGCTTCACCAGCTCGTCCACCCCCACCCCCAGCACCTTGCTGTTCTCCTCGTTTGAGATCCACACCTGCAATAACGCCATGCCATGACAACAGCTGCCACTCTGCATGTGTGTTCAAGTCGACCTTGTGGGTCAAACAAGTAAGTGATGGTGGTGGGTAACCCAGACAGACCCAGCTTGCAGCCTCCAACGAACACAGCCCTTGCCGTGCCCCTCCCCCTCCCCCTGCTCCCCCTACCCGCCCCTCACCTCTTCACCTCGCCCTCTTCCATGGCCCTGCTCTCTTTGGCCCCTGGTCCCATTGTAGGCCTACTGCCCCATAGAGCATAGCCAGAGGCCGTAGGCCTACTGCCCCACATGGCTTTGCCCTGCTCTTCTTGGCCCTGGGCCCACCGCAGGACTATCGACTCACAGGGCATAGCCAGAGGCTAAGCCCACTCTAGGCGCCCTGCTTACTACTTCCCCACCCTCCCCACCGCCTTCCTCACAGCCCCCCTTTCCCCCTCCTCAGCTCTTCCACCCCACTCCCCTCCCTGGCTGCTCTTTACGCCTCCATGGCCCAACACATGGTCCGCCACACAGAGTCCCGAGGACAGGTGTGCCGCACGCTCCTCTTTGCCCAGACACCATTTCCCCCTCCTCTTTGCACTTCCACCCCACCCCATTTCTATGACACTCCCTAACCCTTCCTGACCCAACCCTCCAGCCCCAGGACAGGTGTGACGCAGGCGGTGACAGAGCCCAGCTGTTCAGGGCCAAGCAGCCACCCTACCCCTGCTTAGTCATCTGCCACAGCACCGGTGTGTGCTGCAGCAACCCTGTGTGTGCTGCAGCATCAGCAACAGGCAGGTGCCATGCAATGATGATGATGGTGGCGGTGGTGGTGGTGATGGTGGTACCAGCCCCTGTGCTGGTACACAGCTGGTCCACCTACCCCCACTAGAGAGCGCTGCAGCGGCGGCCTTGCAATGGCTAGCTCGCGGAACAGCTGCGTGAGTAGCGCCACATGGCCCAGGCAGTCAGTGGTGCCGCGCCCCCGCAGCTTGTCGCCATCACGGGTCAGGCTGAAAGGGTCTGCGTGCAGGGCAGTGGGTAGCAACCCAAGGGGGTCATCAGGCTTGCCTGCTACGACAGCCTGCAAACCGTCAGTATTTATCATGGCATTATATGTAGTACAAGCATATCAATTATGGTATGCAGCTTATGTGGGTGTGAGCTGAGTACAAAAGATAACAACAGTATCCATTATTACTATTATTGTTATCACTATCATTACTTTTAATATTATCATCATTACTATTGTTATTACTACTACTATTGTCACACCCGCATCAGCTGCATACTTGAGCATGTGTCTCATGCCAATGAGTGTTTCCACATTCCTAGCTGGGACAGGGAGGGCCAGGCATCAGGCAGCACAGCCCCGGCTAGCCTGCAGGGGAGAGGGCTGGCCCACCCACCTCACGGGTCAACACCCCAGCCTGGACAACCTGACTGCCCTGCTCTTCCCAGCCCAACCCGCGTCTTTTGCGCTCTGACCCGGTCTGTTTGCCCTCCCCTTGGCACTGCCGTGCACCCTGGCCCCACCACCACAACTCCCTGCGGTGCGAAGTCCTCGTGTGTCAAGTTCTGACCCTGTCTGTTTGGCACTGCCTTGCACCCTGCCCTACCACTTGCCAAAGTCCCAGGTCTCCGGATTGGCAGTGACCACGTCCAGGTGGCAGCCCACAATGCTCATGATGCCGCCCCCCCCGCTGCCCCGGGTACTCCACTATGATGTTGCCACGACCCTGCAGCCCAGAACACAGCCCAGCAACACCTCACGTCACATGCGGACCACCACCCCTGTAGCGCTGCCAACGCCCTGCTGCTCCCACCCCTGACACTGTTGCTACTTTCGTTGTTGCCCCTGCTGCCCTTGCTGCTGCTGCTGCTGCTGCTGCCCCTGTCACTGATGCAACTGTCGTTGTTGCCTCTGCTGCCGCTGCTGGCACTGTAGCTGTTTGCATTCGCTGGCTACACATTCGCTGGCTACACTGTGTATGGGATTCACGGCGGGTGTGCTGCTATGCCCAGTGTTGGCAGCAGCGGTGGTTGCGGTGATGTGGCCATGCGTAGAGTGCTTGGAAGCAGACAAGGACAGCAGACCTCCACAAAGGAGATGTGCTGGATCTTCAACGGCCCGCCCTCCTCCTGGCTGTATGGCCGCAGCTCATCCAGGACTGCGAGGCAAACAAGGGAACGGGTGGGGGGTGGGTCGGGGGGGTGGGAGATGTGGGGTGGGGCGGGGCGGGGTGGGAGGGTAAAGTGACCCTGAGCCCCAGGGAGATTTCCAGCCACTACACAACAGAGGCACACTGAGCTCCCTGATTGCTTTCCCCTGGACCGCCTCCACACCCTTCCCTGTCGCACCCTAGACAAGGAAACCATCAGCCTCAGGGGGCCCGCCACACCCCTGGCAGGATACTCAGTGTGGCAGAAGGAGCGCTGTTGCTGGTTCCTACACCCCGGTACAACCAAGTCAGTCTGTGGACCACAAGGATGACAGAGCTGCTGCTGCTACTGCTGTCGCTGCTGCTGCTGCTGCTGCTGCTGCTGTCACTGTTGCTGCTGCTGCTGCCACTGGTTGCCTACCGTGTCGCCCAGCCCGGTCCTCGCAGGGTATGTGGTTAGGCCTGTGGGGGGCACAAGGCAAACAAGAACGAGTACCTAGGGGGATGGCTGACCTGGATCGGGAGGGGTACAGATCACTATGTTTACGACCCAGGCACCCACGGATTGTTTTGCAGGTGCTTGACCTCTCCTATAAGGCGCGAAAGCAGGTCCACAAACCGTTGCTCATCCAATTTAATCGAGTCCATCCTGTGACGCTCAAGGGGGTGTAGCGGAAGTAAAGGCGCTGATCAGTGTAGCGGAAGTAAAGGCGGGTTAAAGTGGGGCTTTCAAACCTCAGTCGTCCTAAAGCTTGCCCTGCACCGCTGTGCAGCGAGCGCAGGCTCGTTATGACAGACGTGTTGAACCTGAGCTCGCGCTATGAGGATTACCTACTGTCGCGCGCTTCGTCACGGTCTCGAATTGTGCCTGCCATCGTGCTGACGGGGTTTCTGGGCGCTGGCAAGACCACGGTTTGCCGACATATACTGCGCAACAGGTACACATGCACACAGGAGATCCCAACATACAGAAAACAACACACAGAAAACAACACACAGAAAACAACACACAGAAAACAACACACAGAAAACAACACACAGAAAAGGCCTCACAGCACAGTTGTCCCCCTACTACAGGCCTCACAGCCGAACATGCTGCTAGCTCGCCTTCCAACCACAGCCTTACCTTCACAGCCTTTCATACAGCTGACCAATCATCCCTGATGGGATCATCCCTGATGGCAGCCTGGCCCAGCAGTGAGCGTGTCTGCAGTGAACGTGTACCAGCAGTGAGCGTTACATAGCCCTGAATTCCTGCTACCTGCAGGCATTGAACCCTGCACCCGGCACCCCGCAGGGGCCCCCTGCGTTTGACTGTGCTGTCAAATGAGGTCGGCACATTGGACGTGGACTCCCAGCTGCTGGACCTGGCCCAGCTGAATGCGGAACAGGGGCTGCCTGCGGCCCAGCTGGCGGGCGGCTGTGTGTGCTGCACAGCCCAGGCTGGCTTTGCTGCTGCCCTAGCCGCTATCCAGTCAGCCCTGGCAGGACCTTTGGGCTGCAGTCTGGACTACCTGGTCAGTGCATGGGCTGGCACCATGCTGGCTTGCAGATAGCTTTGCGCTGCTGCATGGCCGGCTCGTCATTGCCGACAGTCCTTGGTTAGTCAGAGGAGCCTGCCTCTCAAGATCACCCAGCTCAAGCACCGCAGCCATAGCCACAGCACACCTTGCACCAGCAGTCCTGTTATCATGGTGCAGACGCGCGAGAGAGAGTGGCATGGGTGTGGGGAGCAAGGGTGGGGAGTGAGGGTGGGGAGTGAGGGTGGGGAGTAAGGGTGTGAGGAGAGTGATGTCCCTGGGTGTGCAGGTGGTGGAGACGAGTGGCGTGGGCGATGCCGAGCCCCTGGCTGCGCTGCTGCTGGCGCATGGATTCCGCCTTGAGGCTGTGGTGGCCGTGGTGGATGCAGAGGCGGGCCTGGCAGCCCTGCAGCAGCAGGCTGTGGCGCGGGCTCAGGTAGGGCAGGCAGGCAGGGCGAAGCAGGCCAGGCTGCTCTGAACGCCTTCCTGACTGTGGTAGTGCTTCATGACCTTACAAAAATCTTACAAAATTGTTTCTGCCCTTCTCTCAGCACAGTTGTTCCCCTACTATTACTACAGGGCAGGGGCTGTGTTATCTGTAATCCGGTTTGTTTGCATGCAGCAGGCATCCGGTACCACTACGTGATTCACTACCCCAACCCGCTTGCGAAGGCCGGGCAATCTATGTTGGCATGAAACACATGCTCTGATGTAGGCACACATATGCGGTGCACACATGCTACTGTGCTACAGGCTGCTGGGCTTGGGCCTTGGGGGCTCGCTCTCGCAGCTTCTTGAAGCCCAGTGCTGGGTATTCCTTGCCCTGGGCAGGAAGTCTTCCTCGGTGTTGCCACCTGCACAGCTCCAGTGGGCGCCACTTGCTCTCCCCTGCCCGCTGGAGGTTGAGGGTTGCGTTGCAATCCCTGTCCACCCATTTGCCCAGCTTCCCAGGGGTGGCCTGGGCCAGCCAAGGGCACCACATGAGGCCCCGCACTGACGCCTCAAACCGCTTGCTCCAGGCTGACCGCAACAAGCGGTCCTGCACCTGACCTGGCTTGGGCTTCCAGCCTTCAAGCCTGGTGGGCTTGCTGCGGTCCAGCTCCTCCTCACAGGGCTGGGGGCTGTTCAAGATCGAGCTGACCCTGCTGGTGCGGAACTCATCCACTGTCACCACCTTGCCTGGCACCCTGTCGGTTGGCTTGCCGCTGTTGGCCCTCTCCACCACCTTGCGGCAGGCCTGCAGCACAGCCTTGGCCCCCCACCCACCCCGCGTGCCAATGCTTGCGTTGCCAAAGAACACCACCAGCTGCTTGCGGGTCCCCCACTCCTGCTGGGACACGCTGGCTGCCTCCTCCTCCAGCTGCATGCAACACAAGGCACACACAAAGCGCATGACATCCTTGGCAGAACTGGGGACATGAGCACCTAGCAGGTCACATGTGGGGAGGTCCTCAGCCTGTGGTCCTGCCCCTTCCCCCCTACCCTTGGGCACTCCCACCTTCATGAAGTAGCGCTCCAGGACCATCTCCTGCGCGCCATGCAGCCTCATCCTTTGCTCTGCCCACTTGGGATGCAGGTACTCCCCCCACACTGCATCCCAAGTGGCCAGGGTGACGGCCACATGCCGCTGGATGGCCACCAGGGAGGTGCCTGCTGGGGTGGCTGCTGCCAGGTGCTGCAGCTCGAGCTTGATGTTCTCAATCCACCGCTGAGTGTTGTGGCGAGCCTGGATCAGGCCGCTGTCATGCTGCACCTGGCTCCTGGTCAATTTGCTCCTGTAGAAGCCTTGCAATAGGCCATCTGCACGCCACATCCCTGAAGCTGCGCTGACTGCCTGGATGGCCCCAGGGTCCAGCCCCATGCCCATTTGAGTGGCTGGGTCAAACAGGAACGCCTGCTCGTCAGCCAGGCCGCTACCTATGTCAGAGGGAGTGCGCTTGTTGCTGCTGCTGCTGTCAGAAGGGTCTTCAGCTGCTTGGCTGCTGCCAGAGGGGTCTGCTGCTGGGCTGGCAGCTGGGCTGCTGCCTGAGGGGCCAGGGGGGGTGTAGTCCAGTGGGCGTGTGTATTGCATCACAGCGCGCGTTCCGCTCAATACATGAAGTTCAAGCATTACGAGGACCTGACATCACCACAGGCGCAGCACCTAGACGTGACCCGACGTGGCCAGCCTATTCATCAATGTTCAAAAGGGCTCGTACCTGTCCCGGGTCACAGCGGCCTGATAGAAAGGCCGGGGACGGGGCCCTTCTCTCAGCAGAGCTCTCAACCAAGGGTGATTCCTACAGCTGAGAGGTCGCAGGATTGGCACCTCCACAACAAATCAATCTGGTGGCATTGTGTCCACACCTCATGCGGGAAGCCTCCTTTGATTCCATCCTATGCTGGTGTCAGCCGGAATATTCTTTATTTCTTTCTTTCTACCCTCCATATCCCTGACCCCAGCTGCCCTGCCCCTGCCCCTGCCCTGCCCCTGTCTCTGCCGTCCCTGCGCTCTGCCCCTCCTGCCCCTGTTCCCTGCCCCTCCTGCCCCTCCTGCCCCTGCCCTAGACCCTATGCCCTGCCCCTATGCCCAGGTGAGCTCTGCCGACCTGGTGCTGTTGAACAAGTGTGACCTGGCTGGCCTGGGTGCAGCGGCCGACACTGAAGACCTGGTGCAGCAGGTGTCGCCTGGTGTCCGCATGCTCAGGTGCAGCAGGCCAAGCGCTGCTACAGCCACTGATGACTCCTGACTGCACAACACCTTGTAGCGGCCTCATAGGTGGCTGATGTCGCTCGTAACACTAGGCATGCGCATTCCCCTCTTCCCCCCCCACAGCTGGCTTGACCTTGCGCAGATTGCTGCACTTTGCCTGCTGGCTTCCCTGGCACCCGCTTGCCCGCCCGCCTGCCTGCTCTTCAGCCAGTTGTTGTTGCTGTTGTCATTGTCAGCCCCTCCCTAAACCTCTCTGTGGGGGTTTTGCCGCCCAGGTGCCGTTTTGGCGCTGTACCTTTGAACCTGCTGCTGGACCTGGATTCGATCCCAGGACCTCCTGCTGCGCCCGGCGTGGCAGGCAGCCAGCCCCCAGCCATTCACGCAGCTTCTAAGCCGCATGCCCCCGCCCTAGCTGCCACGACTGTTACACTGGCGCACAGTATGAACGGCCAAGGACTGGCAACTACATTGCTAACACCACTCGGCACCAGCAGTGGCATCCATCCTACGACCCCAGCAGCCCTAGCCCCAGCCTCAGCCTCAGCCGCCCCAGCCCCAACAGAGTCAGGATTAACAGCAGCCCCAGCAGTTGAGCAACCAACTGGCACCAGTCCACCAGCCAGCACACCCCTGCCCGGGGTTCAAGGCCATGTGGCCTTCCTCAGCCACGAGCCTTCCATCTGCCTGGTGCAGCCCTGGGCACCCCACTCTGCTGCCCAAGGCAAGACCGGCAGGGGCAGCCAGGCCAGGTGGTGCCAGGTCACAATATGATGGTCACAGGTCACACACTGTTGGTCATACTATGATGAGCAATGCCAAGTTATGAGTGCAAGGTCAGAGGGCAGTCAAAGCTGGTGAGGCGCGACAAGGCTGCTGGACGGGTTGTGCATGGCTTAGGCAAGATCAGGCAGCAATGATTGGCAATAGCAGAGCAAGGGTTTGCAAGGAAGGGAAGGTAGGAGCAGGGTCTGCTTGGGGCTTCCTTTCATATTGCTTGACAACGCCTGCTGCGCTGCTGTACTTTACAATGAACTGCTTAGCCAGGCGGACCACACGATGCCATTACCTCCTACCAGTCTCTGATCCATGCTGCCCAACCTCCCACTCTGCTATGCCAGGGCTGGCAGGCCCGACCATGGCCAGGGCTGCAAGGACTGGCAGTAGTGCCTCTGCTGTCATGCTCATTGCCAACCTACCACGCCCTTGACATGCTCAACCCTTCCATGCTCGCCCGCTGCTGTGACCTCCGGATCGGAGTGTGGGCCTGGGCCTGACTGTATGGAGAGGCACTGGCATTCGTCATGTAGGACAGGGCTGGTGGTCCATAACAATGAAGCAGTCTGGAGCACAAGATGGGAGAGGGGTGACGGATGGTGGAGGAGGGGAAGGAACTGGAGAACGGGCTAGCTAGGAAATAGCAAGCAAGTTATCAATCCCATTCGTGTTGCGTGTTAGGGAGGGAGGGAGGGAGGGAGGGAGAGGGAGCTTCAGGACTGAGGAGCCTAAAGACCTGGCGCAGCCGGTGTCGCCTGGTGTTCGCATGCTCAGGTGCAGCAGGCCAGTGGTACGGCAGCGAGCAAGGGCAGCATTGCTCCAGTGCACGGGCGTGCCAGTGCTGCAGGCTGGGTAGAGATGGTGGCATAATGATGGTGGCATGAGGGAAAGGGGTGGATTACCCTCGAACATGCTAGTCTAGGGGTGATGCTATTTACGGTTCCAATGATGGCAGGAGAGGGGTGGAAGCTGGGTGGCCTGCTGGGCTGCTGCTGTGGCACCTGCTCCTGATGCTGATGCTGATGCTGGCCACTGCTGCTGCTGGTGCCCTCTCCTTCACCTGCTGCTGGCTGCTGTTCAGGTGGATCAACACCGCGCACCTCCAAGCTGCTGCGGGCTATGGGACCAGCGGTTTCAGACCCAGCCCCAGCCCCAGCCCCGACCCTGGCAACCAGCGGGCACGAGCAGCTGCATGCCGGCTATTGCTCCTGCAGCGTGACCAGGCAGCACCCAGTCAGCCTGCGCAGTTTCCAGTCCTGGGTACGCCAGTTGGTGCTCAGCCCTGGTAAGTGGCCTTGGAAGGGTGTCCTTGGTGGGGGGGCCCCGGTGAGGGGAGTCTTAAGACAGCATTGGAGCGGACCAAAGCAGTGAGGGCCCTACCAAAAAAGAGCAAAACAAGCTGATCAGAGAAACTCAAATGGTCTGACTGACCTTAACCAAGCCAACAAGGCCACAGTGGATGGTTGAGGTGGGAGCTGCGGCAGGGGTAGGGGGCCTGTAGGGGTCGGGCTGGTGCAGGTTGGGTGGTTCAGGCAGCAAAGATGGTATGCAGGGGTGGTTGGTGGTTGGTTGCAGTTATGGAGCCTTAGGGTGGTTGTCGGTGGGTATCATGGGCATAGCTGATGAGACACGCCCATGGCCCATGCACATAACCATGCCAACTCCATCAACTGCTCATGAACAGCCACGGAAGCCACGGCAGTGAGCTGTGCCCTGTCAGCGCTATGCCCTTCCCCCCTCGCCCTCCCCTTATGCTGGGCTCTGCCCACAGCTCTTCTCCTGCCCCTCGCCTGGCTCTTGACTCCCCTTGGACTCCCCAACAACTCTTCCCTGACCCTAACTCTTCCCTGACCCTAGCCCAGCCCCGTTCCCTATTCCCTGGCTCTGCCCTGTTCCCTAGCTTTGTCCCTGCCTACTGTCGATCCAGGAGTGCTGCGTGTGAAGGGCAGCTGCTGGTTTGCTGAGCGCCGGCAGCACCGCTACATGTTTCACCTCAGCGGCCGGCAGCGCGTCGAGTGCCTGCAGGCCGGCCGCTGGGAGGGCCCTGCCTGCCTGCAGCTGCAGCTGATTGGCACTGACCCCCAGGCACTGCAGCGCATGAGCCACCAGCTCGTCCCCAGCGGTACTGACACAGCTGGCCAGCAGCAGACCCAGCACCCCTGTTCACCCTGTCGAAAGAAGGGCTCTACCAGCCCTTCCAGACCTTGCAGCAGCCCAGCACTGCCGGCAACACAACAGCTCAGTGTCGGCGATGCCGCTACCCCGCAAGCGACAGAGACGGCCTCGAAGTCGCAGGCATGTGGGCACCACCCTGCCGCCCCACTGATGCCCCAAGGCACTGAAGGCGTCAACTGCAGTTCCACCATCACTGATGCGTCGCCCTGCAGCAGTCTGGTCCACCTGGTGCAGCAAGTGCTGGCTGGGGAGGCGCATGTGCAGCTGGATGATGCTCAGTGTGACGGCAGTGTGATCAGCATCAGTGTCACCAACGACCCCCTGCATGGTGTGCAAGGCAGTGCAGTTTGCGCCGCGGTCATGCGCCTAGCTAACGCAAGAGTGGCGGACACGGGAATCATGGTGTTGGGTGTCCCTGCGGCCTCCATGCTCAATGCAAGCACGGCGTTGCAGCAGGCGCGAGAGGCACGCATGGATCGCCTGGAGATTTGTGTAGTTGAGGGGGAGGAGGGTGGTGCCGCGGAGCTGGCCAAGCTTGTGGTCCTGACAGTGAGCCGGGCGTTCCCTGCTTTGGGGTGCCGTTGTGCCTATTGAGAAGCAATGGATGGTGGTAAGCACAACGTCAGAGCACTGTCTGCACAATATCCTTCACTGGGCAATGCATCAAAGTACAGCAAGAGTTGTAATCGAACACAGGCTGTGAGCTCATCATTGTAGAGGCTACTGCTAGCGTGCCCAATGCCCATTGCAGCTCCGCCCACCTGGTGTGTGTGCCTCTATTACTATCTTAACCTGCCCCTTCGTGAGGGGTTCAGTTTTTCATAGTGAGATTTACTCTAGGTAGCAGGCTATCATCGCCCCTTGCGCCCCCACTTGCACAACAGCGCCTTGACGGGCATGTACACCCACTCCAGGCCTGGCTGGCTTTGGCATGGCAGGGCGGCCTTCCCATCTGCACAGCTCAGTGGGACTCTGCCCTGGGCCAGTGTGAACATGTGGATAGTGATGCTGTAACCCTGGTGGCCGAGGTGCCCTTTGCGCACAAGCCGCCGCTGCAGCTAATTGTAGACGGTCTTGAAATTAGGGTTGGCAAAGAGCTCGCAGAAGTCTTTCAGCTGCCTGACCATGATGGGGTCGTCGCTGTCAAGGGGCGAGGGAGGCCCTGTGGGTCCTGCACATGCAAGGGCTGCCAGACGGGCGCTGCGACGCCTGGGGGTGGGCTGCGTGACTGGCTCCAGCTCAGGCTCTGGCTCTACCTCAGACTCTGGCTCTGGCTCTGGCTGAGGATCAGGATCAGGTTCGGGTCCACAGTCCCCCTCCATGCTGGCCGGCTGGGCAGGGCCACGCGGGGGGAGTGGTGGTAGGGGGGGGGCATCAGGGGCTTTGGTGCACAGGTAAACCCCGGGGTGGGGTAGCCCACCAGGCATGTCAGAAAGATACACAGAACAAACAGCGAGGCCATCACGCGCAATTGCGGGTGTGACTTAGCCCGCAACTGGAGGTTCGTCTTCTTGCAGCCGCACAGCACCGCACCACCCCGGGACTCTGATGACTTGCAGGCAATCACAATCAGCACTTTGACAGGCCACTTTGGCAGGCCAAGGCACAAGGTGTCGACACACAACGCGGGGACACGCTAGGCGGGGGTGGACCCGCACCTGGCGCCGCTCCGTCTTCCACCCGTCCCTCCGATCATGTCGTTCCTTGAGCCGTTGCAATGGAGCCAACAGGAGCGACGGGTTATTACACGGCGCGTAACTCACGTAGCTCACAGTCGGCTAGGGACACGAACCTTTCTGTTTCTCTGCCGGGCCCTGCTTTTGCTTGGCTGTGCCCTTCCGCGTCTTCTTAGCCATCGCGCGATGTGCTTTGAGACGGGTTCAACGGGCCCATGTGTTCAACATGTGCATATATATAGTAAGCATGCATGACGTCGGGGCCGGGCACACACTCCCGCTTAGCAGCCATGTGGTATGAACAGCTTGTCGGCCGAACGCTGTAATGCCCGTAAGTCTGGTTAAGACTGAGTAAGCGGCACCTAGTTAGTAACTAGTAGTTACCTTCACCAGGTGATTTGTCAGCATGTGATATCGAGTAAACACTCCATTCAAAATGGGGTGCAAGCTATTTACATGTTTTGACCCGCCAAATCATCGACGCATTCGCTCCTCGCGTAACAACGTGTGTCTGTTTTTCTAAGCGTGTGACTTTTGAGAACTTACGAAGTCCTTCCGCGCACACCGTGTGCTTCGAAGCCCGCTGTATGTGTCGAATTCAGAATGCATCTTTTGTGACTAATGCTGCGACACCGGCGGGCGTATCAAATCCGTGTCGATACGGTGCCTGACACAGCATAACAGAGCATGACTAAGCATCGCGCTCCAGGCACCTGGGCATCGCTTTTGAGCAGCACCTCAAAGGAATTGCCGTCTCCGCACCCGAGTACGCCCGATGCGGATGGGAAGCTGTCGCTTCCATCTGAAGCTGGCTGGCAAGTGGCCGGTGCACGTGCCAGGGGTGGCTCTGCCCATGTCCCCACCGCACCCGCATCCCTTGGAGAGCGCATCCCCGCCCATGGCACACCTGCAGCAGCCCCCAGCCCTGTCCTCGGCCCCGCTCGTGCCAGCCCACCGCTGCTGCAGCTCTTGGCCCAAGCCCGGCGCAGCCGCATGGACCCCATCACCAGCACCGTGCGCTGCCAAGCCTGTGGCCAGGCATTCCCCAGCTTCACCCGTCTGGCTCAACACCTGGGTGCCAAGCATAACGGAGTGAACTCAGACGAGGTCAAGTATTTGGTGCTGCGGGCAGCTGCCAGCCAGCAACCAGCCCCAGCCCCCCTGCCCTCACATCCTGCCCAAGCTGGAGGTGCACGAGGCAGCAAGGGGCCCAGGACCAGACCTGGAGACCAGCATGATGCGCCTGCACAGGCCGATGGTGAAGGTGGTGGCGGTCTTGCTGCTAGTGCTGCCTCACTCACAGGGGTGGGTCATTCAGGGGTGTGTCCAGATACACTGCTCTCCTGGCCAGCTCTGCCCAGTGCCTCCGGGCAGCAGGCCAAGCCTCAGGTTGCCACAGCAACAGCGGCTCAGGGGTTACCCAGCCAGGGTGCAGTGCAGCATCAGTCTCAGGAGCAGCAGGGGCAGAAGGGCCGGTGGGGGTGGCAGCGCCCGGAGGCATCCCACACACTGCTTCAGGCAGGGGCAGGGGGGAGGGCAGCCAGCCCTGCCCCAGCTCTGCCCAGCCCCATTGCCCACCCACCCTCTCCCCGTCCTGTCAGCCACCCAGCCCTCAGGCCTGGCCCCGGCCTGGGTCCTCCTCCCCGCCCCAGCAGGGGCTCCGCTGTGACCCTGACCCTGGGCAGTCTGCTCCGCCTGCCGCCAGGCCAGCGCCCCACCCCCGGGCGTGGCTCCCTGACTGCAGCCAAGGCCAAGGGCCACGCCCCTCAGGCCAGCAGGGCTGCTGCCGGTGGCAAAGCCGGCGCGCTGCTGCCCTGGCCGGGGCTGCGCATGCTCACTCCAGGCAAAGCTGGGGTATCGGGCGTCAACCGCCGGGCAGCTGCGGTGCGCACGGTGGTTGAGGTGAAGGGGCGGCGGCGGTTGAGGGCGGAGGGGGCCGCGCCCCGCAAGAAGCGCGTGAGCCTGGTGAAGCAGCAGGTGCTGCGGCAGCGGGCTGACAGAGCGCTGGCTGCGGCTCAGCAGCAGCTGGGGAGGGTGGAGGAGGTGGTGGGGAGGCTGGTGGCGCACCAGGAGCGGCTGGGGAGGGAGCTGCTGAGGGTGGAGCAGGGGGCAGGGCCACCGCTGATACAGCCGCCACTGGTGCTGCAGCAGTCAGGGTCAGTGCCGGGGCAGCAGTCAGTGCCTGGGCAGCAGTCAGGGTCGGGGCAGCTGCAGCGGCTGGATCAGCAGCCAGCTGGGCAGTTGCAGCAAGGGGGCAAAGGGTCTGCTGGCGAGCTGTGTAAAGGGCTAGGAGGAGGGGGTCCACTGTGCCCGGCAGGAGAGGAGGGGCAGGGCGGACCTGCACTAGGCAGTGCCAGCGTCACCAGGGCCGCGAGCACTAACCTGGTGGGGGAGAGGGGGGCTGAGGCACACCCTGCCCCAGCCTCCTCCGTCATGGCTCCGGCACCTTTGCTGAGTACTCTGGGCGTGGGGGGGGCAGGAGCAGATGCTGGGGGGGTCAGGGCAGGGGCAGGGGGGGATGCGACGGGGCGGAGCCCCAGCCTTGCTGGCCTGGCAGCAAGGCTGCAGCCCACAGCGCCAGCGTTCACGCCAGCAGCAGCACGTGCAGGCCAACCCTCCACAGCTGGCACAGCTGCATCTCAGGTCTTCTGTGCCACTAACGCCCCCACCCCCGCCCCCGCCCCTGCCCTCCTCCCTGAGGCTGCAGCCACCCCTTCCTCCCCCCCCGCAGCCGCCCTGCCTGGCCCAGTCCCCATCCCAGAGCCTCCCCCGGTGCCTCCCCTGCCCCCCCTGCTGCCGCCAGGCCTCCCGCCCGGTGTGTGTGCCGCAGCCCTGCGTGTGTCGCTGACGCAGCTGCAGACCAAGGTCAAGGCGGCGCAGGCAGCAGTGGCAGCGGCCCAGGCAGGGCTGGCGGCTGCTCAGCGCCAGTGGAACAGCGCCCACAAGGTGCCGCAGCCCACTGAGGAGCCAGCCGTGGTGGTGGTGGTGGACCCCGCTGAGCCTGACGACCTGTGTGGCAGTGCAGGGCAGGCAGGCGGGGCAGGCGAGGGGGAGCTGCCACCCCAGGTGGTGGTGGTGGTGGGAGCAGCAGAGGGCACGGATGCGGCAGAACAGGCAGCGTCAGGGCCGTGGCTAGGTTCAGGCAGCTCAAAGACAGGGGCAGCAGCAGGGGGGGACCCAGGCCCTGCCCCCAGCCCTGCCCCTGGCCTGCCCCCTGCGCCTGGACCTGGCTATGACGCTGGGCTCATCAAGGCTGCAGAGGCCCACATCAGGGTCCCAGCAGCAGCCAGGGAGGCCCCCTCCCCTCAGCCACCGCAGGCCCCTCCTCCGCCCTCACCACCCCAACCAGCTGTCCTGGTGCCCCCTGCCCTGGGCGCTGCTCGTCAGGAGCCTGCCTGCTGCACATCAGCCTCGGCTGTGGCTGCATCTGTCCACCAGGCCACCGTGTTTGCCAGCCCTGAGGCAGGCCAGGGGGGGGCGGCGGCAACCACAGCTCAGCTAGGTGGTCGTGCAGTCTTGGCAGCAGGAGGCCCAGCAGGGGCAAAGCTAGCGGCTGCAGCAGCAGGGGCAGACACCCCAGCAGCAGCACCAGCAGCAGCAAAGGCAGCTGGGTTGCCATCCCTGCCACCTCTCTCTGCCCCACAAGGAAAGGAGGGCAAGCAGAAGAAGGAGGAGGAGGAGGAGGTGGGGGAGGAGGAGGACGGAGACTCATCTTCTGACGATGGGAGTGTGTGTGGTGGCGGTGAGTGGCTCACAGGCTGGGCGGTATAGGCTCCAGCTCAGGCTCAGGCCACAGGGGTGTAGGGCACGCCCGCCCGCCGCCCGCCCGCCGCCCGCCCGCCGCCCGCCTGCCGCCCGCCCGCCGGTATCATCTGTTCCACCTAGCTGAGTTCCCTGGCTTGCCCAGGGCCTAGGTGACCAGCCTAGCTCGCCCAGGTCTCATAGCGTCACCCCTCCCAGCCCTGCCGTACGAGACAGGCAGCAGCGGCAGTGCCACCTGCTGTGCTGCCCTGCTGTGCTGCCCTGTGCTGCCCTGTGCTGGCCTGACCTGACCTGTGATGACCTGGTATGACCTGGCCTGACCTGCCCTGTGATGACCTGGCCTGGCCTGGCCTGATCAGGCAGCTGTTGGTTGCGGCTGGTCTCAGGGGATGCTCTACGAGGCTGGACTGACGTGCTGGCGGCCTGGAGCGGGGTGCCGGGGGCAGCAGCAGGGGCCACACGGGGCGCTAAGACGCTGAGGGCAGGTCACACCACCAAACCCGCACTGCCCCTGCCTCTCTTCAGCCCAGGGATGTGGGGCAGCACCAGCAGCGGCAGCGGCAGCGGCCGTCCTACCCACCCCTTCATCCCTATGGCAGCAGGGCAAGGGGGGCAGGGGGGGGCATCAGCCAGCAGGGGGGAGAGGGGAGGGCGGGGGCAGGGCAGGCCAGGGGTAGGACCTGGTGCGCCTGACCCTCCAGCGCTGATGTGCTCTCATGGCTCTCAACCACCAGTCCAACCACCAGTCCAACCACCAGTCCAACCGCCAGTCCAACTGCACAGCCAACCGCAAGCTCAAGCGACCAACCACTTACCCATGTCCACGGGGCCGAGGGAGGGTGGGGTGCTGACTGAGCAGCTGCTGGCCGCCTTGGCCCCTGCCCTAGCGGTGCTGGCCAAGACTGCTGAGCCTGACGCCCCCCCTCACCCCACAGTGCCACAGGGAGCAGCAGGGGCCAATGCTATGGCCGGTGCAGAGAGGTCGCCATGGATGCAGCAGCAGCAGCAGGCAGCACTTTTGCAAGCAGTGCGGCAGCAGCAGCAGCAGCAGCAGCAGCAGCAGCAGCAGCAGCAGCAGCAGCAAAAGCGCATGCAGGCCTTGCAGCAGCAGCTGATGCCACCGCCTCACCAGCCTCCCCCACCCCCAGCCCACCCCCTGTTCCTCCCGCCCTCCTCCCTCCTGGGTCCCCTCCCCCCCTCCAGCCCCTCCTCCACCCCCCCCTCCAGCATCAGCCAGGTAGGCCCCCCCACCAGTGTTGACGTGCTGCTGCACTGGGCCAACTCAGCCGGCCTGCATGCCCAGCAGCAGCGCCTGCAGGCAGCCTTCCTCCAGCGCCAGGCCATGCTGGCCCAGAGCCAGGCGCGCGCCCTGGAGCTGTCTAGGGCGCAGCTGCAGCTGCAGGCACATGCCCAGAGCCACAGCCAGGCCAGTGCAGCAGCGGCGCAAGGGCAAGGGCACCCCCAGCTGCTGGCGGACACGCAAGCCCGGGTCAGGGCCCTGGCACAGGCCCAGGCAGCACAGCAGCAGCAGCAGCAGCAGGGTTGGGCACAGCAGCGGCAGGAGGAACAGCAGCAGCAGCAGCTGCAGCAGAAAGAGCAGCAGCAGCAGCAGCAGCAGCAGCCATCCTTCAGCCTTGGTCTTCCCACAGCTGGCCCACCCACATCCGCCCTCCCCTCTGCCCGCCTTGACTCTGACACTGACTCTGAGAGTGACCTCAGTGACCATGCCCTGCTGCCTGCTGCTGGCCTGGGCCTGGGGCCATGGGGCAGCAGTGGTGGCACAGCATGCAAAGGGAGTGGAAGGGGGGCGGGGCGGGGGGCGCTGGGCAGCGGTGAGGTGGTGAGGACTGACGTGTTGGCGCAGTGGATGGGATCTGTGGGGCTGGGGGCGGGCTCAAGAGTGGGGGCGCTGTTCAAATCCATGGCAGCACAACAGCAGCAGCAGCAGCAGCAGCAGCCACTGAATGGGCAGCAGCTGGGGAAGCCGGGGCAGCAGCAGCTAGGGCAGGTGGGGGGGCAGAGCCAAGGCCAGGGTCAGGGGACCAGGCAGGATGACAGCCCGTCTGCAGCAGCTGACCAGGTCCAGGACAGGCGTCAGGGTGCTGGGGAGGGTGATGGGTCAGTGGCAGCGCCTCACCTGCACAGCCCTGCAGCACTGACAGCAGCCACGGGCATCAAGGTGCTGCGGTCGGTGTTGCGAGACAACACGATGGGCCAGGGGCAGGGGCAAGGGCAGGGTCAGGGTCAGGGTCAGGGTCAGGGGGTAGCCCAGTCATCAGCAGCTGCTGTCAAGCGTGTGGGGACCCATTCTGGCCCTGTTGCTACAGCAGCTGCAGGGAAGACAGGGCAGGCAGGGCAGCAGGGGCAGCAGGGGCAGCAGGGGCAGGCAGGTCAGTCAGGTCATGCAGGTCAGGGTCAGGCAGGTCAGGGTGGGTGGCGGCCCGCACCTGGTGTAAGCCTGCTGGCCCACCCGCCCTCCTCACAGCCACCCTCCTCACCTCAGCAGCAGCAGCGCCAGCTGAGTTTGACGCAAGCGCAGCAGGAGCAGCAAAGAGGCCGGGACCAGGGCCCTAGAGGGGGTCAGCAAGGGGTGGTGCAGCAGCAGCAGCAGCAGCAGCAGCAGCAGCAGCAGCAGCAGAGGGTCAGGGTCCCCCCTCTCAGCGCCTGGGCCTCAGGACAGCCTTTGACCCACCAGCTGAGCAGCAGCAGGCTCGCCCCCCCTCCGAACCCCCATCACTCCCCAACCCCCTCACGCCCCCCCGCTGCCCCCCCTCCCAACCCCTCCAGCCATGGCCTCCCCCTCCCCTCCTCCCCATCTCCACTGCCCACTGCCATGGCTGCCCCTAGTGCCCGCATGCCCTCCCAGCAGTCAGCCCCCAGCTCAGCCTCTGCCAACCCTCCTGCTCAGCTTGGGCCCGGGGCAGGGCCAGGGCCAGCGTCAGGGGCAAGAGCAAGGCCAGGGCCAGAGCCAGGGGCAGAGGCAGGGGTACGACCAGGGACAGGGCCCACACCAGCGGCAAGACCAGGGTCAGGGCCAGAGGCAGGGCATCTCTCATCACAAGCTCATGCAGTGCCGAGGCCTGGGTCAGTCAGTGGTCAGAGTGGGGAGTCACAGGGGGTGGGACCCCCAGGTGATGCATTGCCTGGCAGCAGCAGTGGCGGCGGTGACAGCAGCAGGGCCGGGCCACGGCAGCCACCTGCAGAGCTGGCTCCTGGAGGGCAGCCGGGCAGCAGGCAGGCGGGGCCTAGGCGCCTCTCCAGAGCCCTTCAGGTTGCTGACCTGGCGCTGCAGTGGCAGGCTCAGGCAATGCCCCAGGCCTCTGACAGGCAGCAGCAGCAGCAGCAGCAGCAGGAAATGCTGCAGCGGGCACAGCAGGGGGGGCAGCAGCAACAGCAGCAGCAGCAGCAGCAGCAGCAGCAGCAGCAGCAACAACTGCATCCAGACCAGCAGCAAGGGAATGGTCTGCAGCAGCCAGGGGTGCAGAAGCAGCAGCAGCACCAGCAGCAGTACCAGCAGCGGAAGTTGCAGGAGGGGCAGGAGCAGCGGGGGCAGGGAGCAGCAGTGCCACCCCCACAGCCGCTGCCACAGCCACTGCCACCGCGGCAGCAAGGGCAGGCGGCAGCTGGCACCTTCATGCACCCCCCCTCCATGTGCTCAGGCCAGGGGGGTTACCCCACGGCCCCCCTGCTGCCAGCAGCCATGGTAGTGCCACCCCCACCAATGCCGGGGACCCCCCCTCACTACCATCTGGCCAACCCCACCCTCATGCACCTGACCACTCCAGTTCACACTTCTGCACTGTGTGTCCCGCCCTGCCTGGCTACACCACAACCGCTCCCAGTGTTCATCGCCCGCCCTATGCCATATCAGCAGCAGCAGCAGCAGCAGCAGCAATGGCAGCAATGGCAGCAGCAGCAGTGGGTGTCTCCCTTCCACCCCTTGCCTCCATGCTCTCCTGCTCCTCCTCCCCCTCCTCCCCACAGGGACCACCTGCCCCCACCTGCCCACCCGCCTCAATGGCAGCACCACCAGCACCAGCTGCATGATCAAAATGCCACCAGCAGGCACCCACAGCCATGGCCCTCACCTGCAGCCATGGCCGGGGGGTCAGGAACCATCCCTTACCCCCTGCCACTGCAGCAGCAGCAGCAGCAGCATGCTCTTACGCCTATGCCATTTCCCCTTGTCCCTCCCCCACCCCCTCCTCCTCACCACCAGTCAAATGGTCACGGTGCTCCCCCCCCCTCCATGCCCCCCCCTGCCGTCATCCACTCTAATCACCCCCCACCCCACCCACCCCATAGGCCCAATGATGAGGCACTGCAGTGCCGGTTGTGTGGTGTGACCTGCAACAGCCAGGCCACACTGCAGCAGCACCTGGCATCAAAGAAACACATTGCTCAGGCGGCCAGGTGGGTGGGTGCTAGTTGTGACCCTGACCCTGACCCTGACCCTGACCCTGACCCTGATCCTGACCCTGACCCTGACCCTGACCCTGACCCTGACCCTGACCCTGACCCTGACCCTGACCCTGACCCTGACCCTGACCCTGACCCTGACCCTGACCCTGACCCTGACCCTGACCCTGACCCTGACCCTGACCCTGACCCTGACCCTGACCCTGACCCTGACCCTGACCCTGACCCTGACCCTGACCCTGACCCTGACCCTGACCCTGACCCTGACCCTGACCCTGACCCTGACCCTGACCCTGACCCTGACCCTGACCCTGACCCTGACCCTGACCCTGACCCTGACCCTGACCCTGACCCTGACCCTGACCCTGACCCTGACCCTGACCCTGACCCTGACCCTGACCCTGACCCTGACCCTGACCCTGACCCTGACCCTGACCCTGACCCTGACCCTGACCCTGACCCTGACCCTGACCCTGACCCTGACCCTGACCCTGACCCTGACCCTGACCCTGACCCTGACCCTGACCCTGACCCTGACCCTGACCCTGACCCTGACCCTGACCCTGACCCTGACCCTGACCCTGACCCTGACCCTGACCCTGACCCTGACCCTGACCCTGACCCTGACCCTGACCCTGACCCTGACCCTGACCCTGACCCTGACCCTGACCCTGACCCTGACCCTGACCCTGACCCTGACCCTGACCCTGACATTTGCAGGATAGCACTGTCCGCTCTGGATGCTGCAGCTGCAGACTTGGATCGCCCCAGCGCCTCGCCCCCCGCCGCCCATCCCCCCTCATCAGCCTCCACCCAGCCTGCCTGCCCCCCCAGCCCCGCTCCGCCCCCTGGCCCAGTCTGCCACAGCCTCTGCCGCCAGGCCTTAGGGCCAGAGTTAAACCAGGTGGCCGCTGAGTTGCTGCTGAGAGTGAAGGGCTTCCAAGAGAGGGCCATGCTGAAAGACCCGGTCAAGGTGAGGGCACACCTGCTCTCCCCTCCCCTCCCCTGCTCCTCCCCTCCCTGCTCCTCCCCTCCCTGCTCCTCCCCTCCCCTGCTCCTCCCCTCCCTGCTCCTCCCCTCCCTGCTCCTCCCCTCCCCTGCTCCTCCCCTCCCTGCTCCTCCCCTCCCCTCCCTGCTCCTCCCCTCCCTGCTCCTCCCCTTCCCTGCTCCTCCCCTCCCCTCCCTGCTCCTCCCCTTCCCTGCTCCTCCCCTCCCCTCCCCTCCCTGCTCCTCCCCTTCCCTGCTCCTCCCCTCCCCTCCCCTCCCTGCTCCTCCCCTTCCCTGCTCCTCCCCTCCCCTCCCTGCTCCTCCCCTCCCCTGCTCCTCCCTTCCCTGCTCCTCCCCTCCCCTCCCTGCTCCTCCCCTCCCTGCTCCTCCCCTCCCTGCTCCTCCCCTCCCCTGCTCCTCCCCTCCCTGCTCCTCCCCTCCCTGCTCCTCCCCTCCCCTGCTCCTCCCCTCCCTGCTCCTCCCCTCCCCTCCCTGCTCCTCCCCTCCCTGCTCCTCCCCTTCCCTGCTCCTCCCCTCCCCTCCCTGCTCCTCCCCTTCCCTGCTCCTCCCCTCCCCTCCCCTCCCTGCTCCTCCCCTTCCCTGCTCCTCCCCTCCCCTCCCCTCCCTGCTCCTCCCCTTCCCTGCTCCTCCCCTCCCCTCCCTGCTCTTCCCCTCCGTGCTCCTCCCCTCCCTGCTCCTGGCCAAGCCTCGTGCACCTGTTTGTCTTCCTTATTGGGTTAGAGCTTACCCAGCAACCCTTGTATACTGTTGCGGCTGCCTGTTCTTTTTTTCCTGCATTGTCTGTCCATTGTAGCTGGAGGTAGGATGGCAGGAGCAGGGGTGGCAGTCACAGGAGGTGAAGAGGCGGGGAGTGGCAGATAGGCAGCAGCTGCCCAGGGCAGTCCAGGCAGGAACAGCAGCGGCAGCAGCAGGCATGCTTGTCACCGCGTCCTAGCTCCCGCTGTCGCTGCAGGCAGCTGCGCACCGCTGGTACGTATGCGGGCTGCGGGAGGTGCGCAAGGCCGTGAGGGCCAAACGCGCTCGCGCGGTCATTATCGCGCCCAACATAGAAAGTGTCGGCGCGGAGGGTGGCCTGGACGATGCACTGTCGGAGATCCTGCAGCTGTGAGTGCGGCGAGGTGTGATGTCCAGTGATGGTGTGGTCATTTAAACTGCGCGACTGGTGGTCATTAAGTGTGTACAGTAATGTGATGATCAACTGATCCAAACTGTGTGATGTGATGTGGAGGGAACCGTTGGTGCTGGGTACAGGGGCAGGTTGTCAGGCTGGTGGGCTGTAACCCACTTATCACTCCCAGACTACCAGACTCAGCTCCAGTTCTAATGCTGGTGTGCCCCTCCCCTTACCCACACCCTACCCCACCCCCTGCACTACCCCACCAGCCAGCTTTCCTCCCGAGGACCCCCCTCCCACCCAGCCCACCTCCCCCTGGCCTTGTACTGCCTGATCAGCTCCAGCACACCAGAACCTTGTACTGCCCGACCAGCTCCAGCACACCCATGACGTGTGACACCTCGGCTGGAGTGATGCAGGTGTGAGGAGCAGGGCACCCCGGCCCTGTTTGCCATGAGCCGGAAGAAGATGGGTGAGCTGTACGGCTTCCGCAAGCGCGTGAGTGCCGTGGGGCTGCTGCAGGCCAATGGGGTGGAGGACCTGTTCTCCTTGCTGGTCAAGCTGGGCAGGGAGGGCAGGGCGCAATGGGAGGCTCTGGCTCCTGCTGCCAAGCAGCAGGTGCTGCTGGATGGTGAGACGGAGGAGGGGAAGCAGCAGGGCATTGGGGAGGCGGGTAAGAAGCAGGAGGGTACACATGCACTTGTGACAGGATAAGGCAAAGCATAGTTGTGCGCATGGAAGCGATTGAAGATGAGAGGCGTTAGTTGAAGGAATAGAAACTTCAGCACACACCACACTGATAGCCAGGCGATGTGCATCGCGAAATGACCATGTGAATAAAGGAACACCGCGTACGTCACAGTTCGAGCAACACTGTCCTGGTTGAAAGAATGAAGTTCGTTCAGTGGAGGGTATAGGATGGGTATGGCATGCTTTGACTCAAAGTTTGAGAGTGGAATCCTGCTTTTTGCACCTGTATAGGATGCACTGCAGAATGCTGGATGCCCGCGTGTGGTACTTGGATCCGATTGCAAACACTGCATGAGTATTTGCAGCTTTTAGCGGGTTTGGTGTCGTACGTGGTACCAAAATAACTGCCTGTGTCGAAGACCTTGTCTCACCAGCCTTCCTCCTGGTTAACCTCTGCAACCACGTTGGTCTCATGGCAAAGCAATTCCTGCCGACAATATGCTCCAAGTCTAAAAATTGGACGATGATGACCACCGGACCTGGGGTACATGCTCATACCAGCATTCCAGTTTCCCATGCAAGCATGCCAGCTGGGGTACATCTAGAGTGAGTGTCGGGACCGCATGACCATCTTTAACTTCCTACAGTTGAGGCGTTGCAGGTCTGTTAAACCAGCCTACCGGTACAGCAGCGGCAGCAGCAGGCGTGCTTGTCACCGCGCCCTTGCTCCCGCTGTCGCTGCAGGCAGCTGCGCACCGCTGGTACGCACCGCTGGTACGCCAGTCTGCCCATGGTCAAGGTTACTTGCCTGGATTGGAGTAGTATTGCTGCATGGCCACCGCCAGCTGCATTGAGTGCGCCCCAATGGTGTTGTTGTCACCTCTCAGATCGATGCTGCCCAGCTCCTGCAGCTTGGCCACCAGCGCCTGGTTGCTGGGGTCCTCAAAGGCTGGCATGAGCATGGGGTGGAGGTTGCGCACAAGGCGCCGCTGCAGCTGGTTGTAGCATGTCTTGAAGTTTGGGTTGGCGAAGAACATGCAGAAGTCTTTCAGCTGCCTGAGCATCAGGGGGTCCTCGCAGTCAAGGGGCAAGGGAGGGCCAGTGGGTGCTGCGGGTGCCATGGCTGCCAGGCGGGCGTTGCAGCGCCTTTGGGGGGGTTGCGCGACTGGCTCAGGTTCTGACTCTGACTCCGAGTCAGACTGTGGCTCTGGTTCAGAGTCACAGTCTGACTCGGAGTCAGAGTCAGAGTCACACTCCATGCTGGCAGGCTGGGTGTGACGGTGCGCTTATGCGTATCCGTAAACCACACTTTAGCAGAGTGACTGAGGAGGTCAATGGTGGGCTGCTACCAGCTCACCATTCGGGTTCGACTCCCGAGGGTCCCGTTCTAAACCTGGGCTCAGTTGCTGTGCGAGAGTGTGGATAGTAGGAAGTGCGTTGGACATTTCTAAGTGGACATGCCGCTCACACTGTAAGATTAAATGCAGCGGCTACGCCGTTACAAATGGTTTCCGACCGACGTCGGTACAACAACATGACAGACAATACAGGCAATGGCGGGCCACCCGCCGGAGCCGAACCACCTGCTAATACTCCTTCAGAGCCCGATATGCTAGATAAGCTCCTGGAGGCGGCTCGGACTAATCCGCAGCTGCGTGCGAAGTTCAACGCCGTGGTTGAGACTTTCTCAGGTGGCTCTAAAGCCCCTGATGACCAGCCTTCTGGCGATAACCCAGAGGATACCCCTGGTGGTGATATGGAAGAAGGCGAGATGGACGAGCAACGACCTCGCTACGTCGGAGGAGACGAGGATTACATCCTTGAGCTGGAGGCACAACAGCTGCAAATTCAGGCTGAGAATGAAGCCCTGCGTCAAGCCCTGTCGACAATTACGTCTCAGGTGAAGTCGCCTACTCTTCCACCTCGCAGGCCAGATCTAGCAGGCAGGGCAGCTGCTCCTGCGTCGACTAGACAGCCTGGTGTAGGTGCTGCAGGCCCAGGACGAGCCGCCCCTACGGGTCCCTCGCCTCTTGCCTTGCCTCTGCCCTTGTCTTTGGGTTCAAGGTCTATACCTGGTCCAGACAAGTGGACTGATGCGTGCAGCAGCACCCATCGTAGAGCCTTAGCGTTCTGCGACGACCTTGAGCGTCATTGTGAACGCTGCCGCCTTGATGTTGCATCAACACTGCCTGCTTTCCTGACTGGCGCTGCTCGCAACACCTGGTATCCATCCATCAAGGAGTCCTATGCTGCCTTGTATGCTGATGTCCCCGACTGGCCTTACCTGCGTACTGCATTCTGCGAGTATACAGGAGATGACCTGCGGGATGACTGTAGCGTCGCCCGAACTAAGCTGCTTGATGGTGCCATCAAGATGACCGCAGGAATGCTCCTGGGGCAATACATTACTGAGTTCAGGAATAACCTGCTGTTTGCAGGAAACGACAGCATGTGTCAGCCTCTGCTGGCCATGGTGTTCACTAGGGGCCTCAGCTCAGCTCTACAGCCTGCTGTGCTTAAGGACCTGGCTCACTTTAAAGACCCCACACTGTCTCAGGCTATGGAGGCTGCTAAGCAGGCTCAGCGCAACGTGGTCATGCTGTCCACCACCACACCTGCTAAGGGTGCTGGTACTTCTGGTGTTCATGCTGTGCAGGCGTCAAGTGCCCTGGGAGGGGAGGCCCACCCCGGCAGGCGTGGCTCTAAGCCCCCTGTTTCTGGTGGTGCTGGCAAGAGGCCCAGACACGATGAGCTGTGGTCCAAGAAACCCCTGTTGCCTGGGCAATACTGCTTCAAGTGCAACCATCCCGGCCACCTGACCAACCACCCCTGCCCCTTCCGCCACTTCACGGCTATTGAGGCCCGGCGCAGGTCTGGGTATGCACACCCACCTGAGGGTGCCAAGAAGCCTGGCCAAGCCAAGTCCAAGCCCCCTTCAGAGTCTGGTGCTTCTGAGTCAGACCAGGAGCCAGAGCCCCAGCCCCCACCCAAGGCTGCTAAGCCTAGGGATCAGGGCATGCGCCGTAGCGTCAGCCGGGCCCGTATTGCCACCAACCGTTAGGGTGTTGCCCAGCAAGCCAGCCAGGACTGTGCTGTGGTTCAATCTGAACAACTGTTGCATGATGCTGCTGTTGTAGGAGCTGATGATGATGTGAGTGTGCCCAGAGCCAACTCAACAACAGCTTCTTTGCCTGCCTGCCCTGTAGAGCCCCTGCCTGCCCTGTCAGCAAGACTGTGTAGTCCTGCTTTGAATGATGTGCCATGTAAGACTGCTGTTCCCCCTGTGGCTCAGCATCAACAGGCACATGTGCTGGGTATGGTGGGACGTGATGGCAAGGTGAGATTCAGATTTGCTGGCACCCTTGACCGTCAGCATGCATGCTTCTGCCTTGCTGATGGTGGCGCTGATGACTCCTTCATCAGTGAAGCATTTGTGTCTACACACAAGTTGAGACTGCATGATTACCCTGTGGCACTCCGTTATGAGGTAGCCAACAATCAATCAGTGTACTGTACACAATATGTCAAAGTGCACTTGTCCATCCAACAGTTTAGCTGCTTCTGCACCTTGACTGTGATGCCAGAGCTGGTACATGAGTATGATATTGTGCTTGGTGCTGATTGGCTGACTGTGCAGGGGGCCTTGCTTGACTATGTCGACAAGTCTCTCACCCTGCGGACCCCTAAGGGCCAGCCTACCCTACTACCTTCAGCGGTAAGCAAGAAGGGGTCAGTTAACTGTACAGTTGAGTCTCTACAAACTGTAAAACCTGTAAAAGAAGCCTATGCTATTCCTCCTGGTTTCCTAGTGTCCGGCCCTGAGGTGGTTTATACCCCTCTGTCTGCCAAAACGGCTGCTAAGTGGCTCAAAGATGGAGGCACAGGTGTGGTGGCACTGGTCTCTTATGAGAACCTGCAAGACCCACCTGGTGTTCCCCCTGAGCAGGCGGCACAGCTAAAGAGCCTCCTTATGGAGTTCTCTGATGTGTTTGAGCCTATCACTGGGCTGCCTCCTACACGTGATGTAGGGCATTCTATACCCCTGCAGGATGGTGCTAAACCTCCTGCCAGGCCCAGTTATAGAATGAGCCAGCCAGAACAGGAAGAAGTTAAAAAACAGGTTACTGACATGTTGTCCAAAGGGCTGATAGAGCCTAGCTCCTCCCCATTTGCAGCACCAGTTCTTTTTGTAAAGAAGAAGTCCGGTGAGCTACGCATGTGCGTAGACTACCGCTAGCTTAACAAGCTCACTATACGTCATCAGTACCCTCTCCCCAGAATTGACGATTTATTTGATAAATTGTCGGGTATGACTGTATTTTCCTCCCTGGATCTCCAGGCTGGCTATCATCAAATCAGAATACCTGATGAGGATATTCCTAAAACTGCGTTTAGGACGCCCATGGGACACTACCAGTATAAAGTGTTATGCTTTGGTTTAACCAATGCTCCCGCTACATTTCAACGGGCAATGAACCAGGCATTTGCCACGGTGATTGACCGGTGTGCTCTGGTGTACCTTGATGACATTTTAATCATGTCCAAGTCTATCCAGGAGCACCTGTCACACCTTCGTGAAATATTCAGTTTGCTGAGACAACATAAATATTTTGCTAAATTATCCAAATGTGAATTCATGAAAGAGTCTCTACCTTTCCTGGGGCACATCATCTCTAAAGATGGTGTAGCTGTAGATCCCAGCAAGGTGACTGCTATCAGAGACTGGCCAGTTCCTACGAACCTGACAGCTCTGCAGTCATTCCTTCGCATGGCTAATTATGTACGTAAATTTGTGCGTAATTTTAGTTCCATTGCTGTCCCACTTACAAACTTAACTGGCCCTGAAGGCAAATCTTTTAACTGGGCGCAATGGCCTAGACCCCAGTTAGATGCTTTCAACGCTCTAAAGCAGGCTATTATTAAGGTGCCTATGCTCCGCTTGCCTGATATAACCAAGCCCTTTGAAGTCTACTGTGACGCCTCACTCTTAGGTGTTGGCGCAGTATTGACACAGGCTGGTTACCCCCTGGCATATTACTCACGTAAGCTGTCAAAAGCTGAAATGAATTATACCACTGGGGAACAGGAAACTTTGGCCATTATTGCTGCGTGTACACAGTGGCGGTGCTACCTTGAAGGAGTGCCATTTACCCTGTTTACTGATCACCGCCCTCTAGAGGCCCTACCTACGCAGTCTACACTGTCCCGTAGGCAGAGCCGCTGGTTGGAGTTCCTATCCCGATTTAATTACACCATTAAATACCTACCTGGCAACACTAATCCTGCCGATCCACTGTCACGTATTCCAGTAACTTCAGCGACGGCTAAGACTGATACTGACAAAATCCTGGTGACGACCAGGCAGCAGAAGCGGAGATTACAGGAGGGGGAGGACGTCGGTGCGGGTACACCGTTGGGCAGCGGCAGCGGAGGCAGCGAACAGCAGCCTACCGCTGGATCAGACCCTGACCATGATGCTGACTCTGATGATGCTCTAAAGCCATCAGAGCCTAAGCGGTTAAGGTGGGCTGACCCGGTCTCTAATGACTGTGAGGCACAGGTCCCTGAGTGTCCTGGTCACCCTTCTCAGGTCACAGATTGGCTAATTAGTGCCTATAGCACTGATCCCGCCTTTGCTGAGCCTAATGAGGAGTGGGAAATGACCCAGGAGGGACTGTGGCGACACCTTGATAAGGGTACTATTATAGTTCCTAATGATATTCAGCTACGAGAGCATATCTTGCACGAAATGCATGATGCTAAGTATGCTGGCCATGTGGGCATCACCAAAACCCTTGAACGTGTGCGTAGGGTGTTCTGGTGGAAAACCATGCGTGCTGACGTTAGACACTATGTGACTAACTGTGATGCATGCCAACGAAACAAAGCGTCACGCCAGGTACCTGGTGGGCTGCTTAATCCCCTGTCTATACCGGGGTACCGCTGGGAATCTGTCACCATGGATTTGGTGGTTAAGCTTCCAGTCGGTGTGCATGGCTATGATTCTATCTGTGTGGTCGTGGATCGCCTATCAAAGATGGTTCACCTAATCCCATGCATTGAAGCCATGGATGCTAAGGAATTTGCTGAATTATACATTGACCATGTATTTAAATACCATGGCCTTTCTAAAGTGACCATCTCCGATCGTGGAGCGACCTTTAACAACCAGTTCTGGATTGAGGTCAGGAAGCTGATAGGCGTAGACCCTGCTTTCAGCACCGCGTATCATCCCCAGTCAGATGGTCAGACTGAGCGTACAAACCAAATTGTGGAAGAAATGCTTAGACATTATATCCTACCTACCCAAGAAGATTGGCCTAGGCATTTAGCCTTTGCCGAGTTTGCTATTAATAATTCATGGCAAGAGTCTATTCAGTCCACACCATTCCTGGTGAACTATGGACAGTCACCCATTACACCTGTGTTGCATAAGCTGCCCAGGCCGTGTCTATCTCCCTCCGCTGAGAGCTTCGCCAAGAAGTGGGAGCATGAGGTAAAGCATGCTCAGGAGTGCATGAGGGTGGCTCAGGACCGCCAACAAAGGTATGCGAATAAGCGTAGGCGTGATGTCACGTTCAGCGTAGGTGACAGCGTCCTGCTGAGCACTAAGAACCTGCGCAATGCACCTGGCAGAGCACGTAAGTTCTTGCCTAGGTATGTAGGACCTTTCAAGGTCACAGGCAAGCTAGGTGAGGCTGCCTACCGGTTGGAGTTACCTCCCACCATGAGCAGGTTACATCCTGTGTTCCATGTGTCACTTCTTAAGAAGTACACTGGCAGCCAAGGGTTTCACCCCCCTCCTGTGATGGAATGGCTGATGGAATGGCGACTCGCTTCCTTGTTTATATTGCGCATCTTTCTCACCTGCCTGGTGGGCTACCCTACCCCAGGCTTCCCCAGCGCCCCTCAGCCTCCAGCCGTGCAGCCTCCCCAACCCCCTGATGCTCCCCCCCTACCCCCATCGGGCCGATGAAGCGGAGCTGGGAGTGGGTTTCAGCCCGTAGCCGGAGGTGCTCCCGCAGCTTTCGCCTGGTCTTCTTGCAGCCGCGCAGCACTGCGCCCTCGGGGACCTTAATCACCTGCGGCCAAGCACAATTAACATTTTGACAGGCCATTTTGACAGGCCAAGACAAAAGGCGGGGTCAACACAAACAGTGCGGGGGCACATAAGGCGGGAGCAGACCCACACCTGACGTTGACGCGTGGCCCAGCCATCCCGACGATCCTGTCGTTGCTTGCCTTGGGCGGAACGAGACGCTGCGATGGAACCAACAGGAGCGACGGGTTATCTCACAGCGCGTAACTCACGTCTAGGGCTCACGTCACGGCTGGGGACACGAACCTTTACGTTTCTTGTCGCTACCCTTCCGCTTCTTCTTAGCCATCACGCGATGCGCAGTGCGACGGGCGGTGGCCTCTTCGAGCAACTTGGGTTTCCCGTGAAAAATACACGCTCATGTGAAATCACACAATGCCTGAACTTGCCGCGCATTGGGAAGAGGGCAATGACAGCCTGATACAGCCATACAGCGCCTCTGGTCAGCCTGCCATAACCCTACCTGAGGTGCCCATACCAGCCTACCGGTTTCAAATTTGTCTTGTAGTCCACAAAACCTGCTATCCACACTTCTGACCCCTGCAAGCAAATGGCAACCATGCCACTGCTCCCTGGTCACATCTGCTGAGCCCCCAGCCACGTCCCAGACCCTGCTGTTCACCGCCTATTCTTGTGCAAGCAAGTGGTGCTCACCACGCTACTCTCAGACATATGCCTTGTCCAACGGCTGATTGCTCAAGCAGTGTAGACCATCATCATCGACTTGCCTCTGGCATAACCCAGCAGCCTGCCATAACCCTACCTGAGTTGCCTCCACAGTAAGGCTCAATGCTGCCTAGTCACCTGTCCTAGTGCAGGCAAACGGGGCTATGCTGGAGCAGGGGCTGTGCTGGTGGCCAGACCAGGGAGCTCTGCCAGCCAAGGGCAAGGAGTACCCTGGCCTGGGTTACAAGCGGCTGCGGGACAAGCCACCCAAGGCCCAGCAGCAGCAGCCTGCTGAGGCACAGTAGTGTGTGCCCCCCCCCATTGGAGCTGTCATCAGCTGACAATTGGTGCATGCATGACATGCCAACTCTACGGTACAGCCCTGTCACAGGGGTCAGGCAATGCTGTAGGTGGTAGGCGACCGTGACCATGTGTATGCCATGTATAGGCCATGAGCATGCCATGCGATAGGAACACCACACAGGAATAACACTGTTTTGTAGTGGTACACAATTAGTGTGTTCGACTGCAATGTAGGCTCAAGGTTGAGGGCCAAGGTGCTAGAGCCATGCTACTGTCAGGCGCATGTCGTACCTATGTTTTTCTGCAATCAGCATGCTGCCAGGCGTCAGGTGTCACCGCTTGCATATTCAACTTGCCCAACTTGGATTTGTTCTGGCTCATGACCGCGTCGCCATTACCCACTGAGTCAGGTTGAAAACCCACTGAGTCAGGTCGATGACCTGTTGGCACCAGCACGGTCCACAGCCTTGACTGCTAAAGCCTTCTTGACGCCCTCCGTCACCGGCTCCCGCTCTGGCACCCAGCTCCCAATAGCCATGAAGTCCTGAATGAGGAGGCACACCCATATGGGCAGCATAAGACGAGGCCAGCCTGCCTTGCTGCCATATCAGCTCACATGGGCTTCATCTACTGCTACTACTGCTACTACTACCACTGCTACTACCACCTCTCTTAATCATGGTGGCGTCTACATCATAGCCTGCATTAATGGTATGGTCATATCATGACTTCATCATCCTTTTAACCAACAGCAGCAGCAGCAGCCTTGCGCCAGCAGCCTCGCCAGCCTTGCTACATGGGGTCACAAGGGGTGTGCCACGGTACAGCTCAGATCACGGCTCAATTGCAGTAAGCTGAGGTGCACAGCTGAGATCAGGTCTGAAGTGCAGTGAATGTAGACATGGAGTGCATGAGGAGGGTTGCTGCTGCTCCCTAGTCATCTTTGCTGCACAAGAAGCCTGAGTCAAGCGCTGGCACCAGCCAGTGTATTGGCAAGGCCTTGCAATTATGCAGCAGCCCATGACCATGCCACCTTCCCTGGCAGGCTAATGCAAGGCACACAGAGAAAGGTACCAGGCCCACCCCCATGCGAGCCATGCAGAGACAGTGGCTGCATGGGCCCACCTCAAGGGACATGCGGCCGTCACCGTCTGAGTCTGCCAGCGATGCAATGAGTTGCATGTCAGCTTCGTCGAGCTGCAGGCAGTTCAGCCATTGGGGTCTATGAGAGCAGTGACAGGGCATAAACGCCAGGTGCCAAGTCAAGCAGATACAGACATGGCAACCTAAGCTGAGTCAAGCTAGGGGTAACACAGCTCTACAGCTGCTTTGCCACCAGGCTTGCTCCTTGTACAGTTGTAAAGACCTTTGATGGGCGGCAGGCGCTGAGTCAAGCAGTCATGGCTACCTCTAACTGTGCAGCTCTACACTGCCGCATAGCCAGGGTGCCTCATCCCCCTTGTGCTCTCGGCTGATGGTGACCCCTCCCTTCCCAAGTGCCCACGCCTGGACTTCAGTGCAGACCTCACAGCGCTGACTGGCCCACATGAAGACTAGGCATGCCCTAGTAACGGATAGGCCCTCATAGGGCGGTGTGCGCCAAGTGTGATCACACTGCTGCACTATGAAGCAACCATCGACTTGCGGCTAACTGGTCGCCCCAGATCAAGCCTAGCGTCAGCTCATCAGCTATATACGGTTTGTTCTTCAAGTGCAATGTCCATGCACACATCCAACTTCACGGGAACCCCAGTGGAGCCTGGTGAAGCCAGCAGAACAGTTAAGCCTAGCGGCCTGAGGGTCAGGCACATGCTGTGGGTCAACACACCCACTCCCTGGCCAGGTGCTGAGCTGACCTTGTCAATGCCTGGCAGCTGCAGCAGCATGTGCTTCAGCAGGCCTGGGTCCACAAAGCCACTGGCGCTGGTGTCCAGGAGGCTGAAGGCCTGCGCAGTCAGCTCAGGGTGGGCCTTCACCTTGGCATGCTTTGCCGCTGCCCCGCCGCTGTCCCTGTGCTGCCCCGCCCCCAAGTGACGCTCACCAGCAGGTCAGTGAGGGGAGGTGGTGCAGTGACCTCAGGGGGCAGCAGGGGTGGCTGGTGAGCTGCACTGCTTGCGCCACGACTGCCGTTCTAGTCTAGGCCTCTAACCTAGGCCTGGGCATGTAACCTAGGCCTCTTCTCTCTAGGTTCTAACCTAGGCCTGGGCATGTGTGCAGCATTGCTGTGCAAGGAAAAGATGGCGCCTGGCAGACAGCTGGCAGCACCTGGTGAGGGGTGGGTGTGGGTAGGTAGGTGGGCGGGGAGGTAAGGAGGGTAGGTGTGGATGCATGGCTGTGCAGTGTTGGCTGTTGATGCATGTGCCTGCTAAGGTGCTCTGGGTGCAGAAGGCCTTGGGCCCTGGTGGCTGTGACCCCGGTGAACAGGCTGGGCATGGGTGGGCTGGCATCTGTAGTGAGCCAGCGGCCTGGTCGCCACACCTGGGCGGCAGCGTCCATGTCCTGCGCAGTCACAGTCAAGCCACACAGGAGTGCTAAGCTGCTTGACACGCTGCTGTGTGTCCTGCTGCCTGCCACGTCGTCACCAGCATGGCCATCAACACCACTGGGCACAGTGATAAGCCTGTAGCCGGTGGCCCTCCAAGCAACGGGAGGGGCAACACGCTTGCATGCTCATGCTACTGTGTGCTGAGTGCTTCCACAGAGGAGAAAAAGAAGAATAAAGAGACTACTCCGGCGTGGAAGCCAGCATGCAATATATGGAGGAGCAACTGCCTGGAGGGGGTGCGGCCTGCTCTCACCATCGGGTGTTCCCTCAACTGCAGGCATTGTCCTTAGGGCCTCATGCTCTGCCCTGTCAAGGTCCTGTGCTAGCCTCACTGCCATGCCTTGCTCCCATGCCTTGCATTTCAACAGGAGAAGGCTATATCTATAGCTGATATATGGAGGAACGTGGCCAACTGCACCAGGCCCAGCATCCATGGTGTGGAGGCTTGCCCCCACTCCTGCCTCCTCAAGTCGGAAAATGGCCTACTTGCGCCTTGCCCAGCCAACCCTACATGGCACTGTGCCTGGTGGCAGCTGCTGCTGCGGGCACACTGCCGGCAGCGCCCCTCACCGGCAGGTCCTTCCTGGACAGCAGGCTGCGCAGCTTGTCGATGGACATGTTGCCAGGGCCCACCAGGTCGCGCACCTCCTTGGCACCAATCTGCAGCCACCGCGGGGGAGAGGGGTGCCACAACCCGCACTGTGTTGGGAGGGGCTGCCCTGCAGTCATGCACTGTCAGTGCTGCTGCCACTGCTGCTGCTGGTGGTGGTGGCGCCGAGTGTGACTGTGGTGGTGTGACTGTGACAAGAACGCCTACAGCTACCAGGGTTTCTGCCGCTGCTGGTAGTGGTGGCGCCAACTGTGGCTGCGGTGCTGTGCGTTGGACTATGACAAGGATGTTGATACCTGCAGCAAGCATAGTCCTGATCCGGCACCTTCACGACCCTAGTAAGGGTGGATGCCCAGAGCTTGCGGTGCTAGCGCAGTGGCTGTGCCTGTGCTGGTTTTCTGGCCTGAAAAGGAAGTGGGAGGGGCCAGATCCCAAGCTGCTGCAGTTCCAGCCACCTCGCCCCTACCAGCTGCAGTGCATACCAGGTCAGTGTCTGCACCCAACCCATCTGCATGCCGCAGGGTTGTGCACAACATATGGTAAGGAGGTCCCACTAAGCACCCCTGAGGTAAATCCCTGGCTATGTTGCCTGGTGCCAGGCAACTGCCATGGGCAACACCCACAGCCGTGCACCTGATTGGCTGGGAAGATGACTTTGAGGTTGTCTAGCAGCTGGCTCTTGGTTAGCACTGAGTGGCCTGCAGGCGTGCATCAATTGCACTTATAACTGCTTCTGTAGGCATACATAGTGCCCCGTCATGCCCCATCATGTTTGCCACAGTACCCACAGCTAGTGCTTCAGCACCTGTCGCAGCATATTGAGTCGGTATCACTGTCGTGTGTACCTTACCAGCAGGAGACAGCACCTCCCACGCCTTGAATATGTCATCGTCCCCCAAGTTTGACTGTGGCGCCGCACTACTCCCGGGTGCTAATGTTGAACCGCTGGCATTGTCCAAGGTGGTGGCTTGCTTGTGCTGTTGCTGCTGCTGCTGCACGACAGACTTCATCGCACAAGCTTAACAGCCTGGGGCACCACCCCGCTGTAATGGGACAGCGCAGAATTTATAATCATATGCAACATGCTGTTACATCTTCAATTGAGAAGCACAGCTCTTGCGATACATGAACCGATGGAGAACTAGGTCAAGAGCGACATGTCACACTAGAACCTAAGTCAAACATGCCACCAATGGGTCTTAGTACCGTGTATAGCATCTATCTCAAGACCTCCACCAAACTCCAGTTGCACACCGGGCAGCCAGGGTGGAGGCTAAAGTTGTAAAGGATCCGTCAGAAAAACTCAGGTGTTAATAATAACGGTGGCGCCCTACATGCCACTGCATTGCCAGGCTCGGTGCTTTCTGCGATGCAATTATGAATGTTTGTAATTGAAATTAAACCTCGCCCGCATACAGTCGACAGCACCTATAATCACGGTGGTATACGCGGATGGCAGCCTTTGGCCAGCGTGGCGTCTCTCTGTTGAAAGAGATAGTAAACCATGAGCCAGACACGCTATCTGCATACAATGTACAGACATCAGGACACTAGACGGGACTGCGTCAGTCCGATGCGGTCCATAACCTGATATAGATGAGGCATGCGTGCAGGAGGAGGTTGTGAGGCTGGTGCTCAGCGAGGTACATGAACACGAAGCCCAAGTGCGGCACATTGTGAGGTAGCTCTGGCCCCACCTGCCTGCCAGGCTCCAAACCCATCCAACAATGCTGCCAACATCAGCATGCAGCACCTACCTTGCAGTCTCAGTGCTCAGCAACAAGCGGACACCAATGAAGAGGAGGCGGGGGCTAGCGCCCACTTTGACAACCCAGCAGACTCAGTAGCCCTGGTCATCCACCACGAGAGCATGATCCGCAATAAGCGCCTGCTGCTGTCTTACATGTGAGGTGGGGCCTCCATCAACAGTGCAAGGTAGGCATGCAGGGGTCACCTGCTCATGACAAGTTGGCAGTCTCCCGGCCAACCCTTTCCACATGAGGCTGCCAACATTGCATACCATACCGTCCAGCTGTGGGCCTGTGCATGGCAGGCTCCAACGCATGGACCGCCTGAAGGCTGTGCGCTGGAAGCACAGGCAGCTGCCAGGCAGTGTGTCTGAAGCCTGCAGCCCTCAAGAGCGAGAGGTGGGCAGAGTGGACACAGGCGCGGAGCAAAGGCCAGGGGCAGGGCGCTGGGACACTGGGCGAGGCATTGGAGTGGGTAGTGGTAGGGGCAGGGGCAGGGCAACATTGCACGGATGATTGGTAGTGCTTGCTTGTTCTGGTAGCACAGGGTTGCCGCTACACAAGGCTGACCACCCTCGTTTGGACGCTGCCCTGCCTCCAGTTCTACCGTGCCTATGACAAGCTGCTCACTAAGTACATGAGCCACCATGAAGGTGTTGGCCACGACCTTACCCTTGTGAGCATTACCTCCACAAGGTCTTACCAGCTAGCCTACCCATTCATTAGGCAGTGCCTGGGCTAGCTGCAGCAAGCAGTGCTGGTGCAGTAGCCACGCTGGCAACAGCAGATGACGGGTCGGCACGGAGGTGGGTAACGGTTGCCAGAGCAGGCAGCAGCTCAGTGGCTCGGCAGAGTTGGCAGCCTTGGCGGTAGGCATTGTCGTACTGGCAGGGCCCTGGGCTGCCAGTCTGCGGTTAGACTTCAACTCTAGACCTGCACGCACTTCCTGCTGGTGCTGGCCCATGGCGCTGTCAGGAGTGCCAACCTCCGCGCGACAACGCGGTACATGTCCGCGTGCTAAAAGACGCGGGTGTGCGGCTCTTCAGCTTCGGACGCCTGGCGCTGCACGAGGGCGCGCTGATTAAGCTGCCGGTGGACGAGGCAGAGCCTCTCATTGCTGCAGGCCTGGTGCACCTGCATGACCGCTCAGAGTTCGCATAAGCTATGTGCGAGCTATGTGCAAGCGCGGCAGCAACACCAGCAGAGGCAATTGAAACGATGAAGACCCGACCAACCATGTTGTCGACTATTGCGTGGACCAACCATATTGTCGGCTGGTGCTATACGTGTAACCTCTGCGTGTGGTCAGCATACATTCATGTCCGGCCATGTGTAGCAATTCTCAGTAGCTTGACGGCTAATGTGATGTAGACCATCTTCTTCCCTACTCTGTAAGGCCTGTACTGTGCCTAGGATAGCATCAAAGCGCTAGTGTAGCTATCATGGGTTGCCCACATGTCCTCCACAGTGCAGGTCTTGACCCTCCTTCACATAGTGACGCCACATTACAATACTGGCTGTATCAAAACTAGCCTTATTGCATGGGCTTGACAACATCACCCGTTGGATGCCTCAACACAGTGTGGCCAGCACCAGCCTACAGCCCAGGACACACCACTGACCTAGACTTCCTACTCAGTGCAACAACAAAATCATCAATGCAAGCACAGTCTCTCCATGTCCCTGCAATCCCAAGGAAGGCTGCACACGCACCACTCCCATCAGGACACAAAACTGCAGGTAACGACTCCATGTCAATCAAAGACAAAAACGCAGGCTGGCAAAACGAGGTATGGATGGTAGTCTGTGTACATGTGTAGGATGGTAGGTCGCCGCAAGACCCTGTCAATGCATTGCACCAAAGCTGTGCTGCCTCTCTTTATATACCTCATTAACCCCCCTCCAGCCGTGACCAGCCGTCAGCATGGGAAACAGCTGTGGCCAATTGCAACCTTTTGTGGTCCACCTCACAGCTGGCCACATGCAGACACTCGTGCCCTGAGCTCCACAAGGTCATGGTGGCACTGTGCCAGCTGCAGCTCCAGCTCATGCACCAGCTCACTCTTCACCACTGCCACTGCAGCCCGCTCCTCTGCAGGATCACTCTCCAAGTCAAGGGCGCCAGGGTTTTTCTTTAGCTTCTCAATGCGCAGCCTCAACTGCACGATGTGCAGCCGCAATGCGCGTGCCTCTCGTGCCTGCTGCTGTGTAGTGTGCTTGTAGGCCTGGATGACATGAGACAGCTGGGCTGCCTGCGTCCTTCGTGCCTCCTCGGACGCTGCCAAGGCCACCTGAAGCTGGTTGATGGTGACCTGCAGGCACATGGCCCCAGGACACGAGGTGATGCGTACACTTGCTAAATTACCAGTGGATAAGCAAAGCAGATGCATGCCAGCAAAACGAAGCAACACGACATTGTAACCTAAAGTGAGGCCCTGGCAATGTTGTCACTTTAGGTTCCTCAGGCCTTGCTTTCACCACTTGCATCAATCCTTGCATGCCAAACAAAGCACCGAAAACGTCTACCTGTTCCTTTGTGCGGACTTCTGCAGCGCGTTTAGCAAAAGTCTCCTGCGCAGGCGTGATTGCACGTCAGCTTCAACGCAATGCTCAAACACGGTCCTGCCCTTTTATCGCTGACCTGGAAATCCAGCTTGAGGTTGATGGGTTGCGGCAAGGCCAGTGCGCCTACTCGGGTGCTTCGCCTGCAGGAGCCAGGCGCGGCCGTGGCGAGCACGCTGCCCCTCCTCGCGTGCGTGCATCGTGCGTGCATCGTGAGAGTATGGCGAGACAGAACTGTGGGTCGTCGTCAATTGGCCACGGGGAGGCCACGAACTTCTCAACCCTCACTGCCACGTAAAAAGTGTTGGTAACCTACTACGCTAGTGAATGGTTTCACCTAGCCTCAAATCCAATCAACTGCCTATCTGAGTCACTGACTTAATTGCCACAGTAACGGAGCGGAATTTCTTCCCTCCCTTAAATTGTTGTGAAAGGGGTTTACTGCGGCTGGTCACGATGGGCGCGGCTGGTCTCCTGGCCCGGCTCAAACTACGCCGTGATGCACCGAGTTGGCCCGTATTTGTTCGAGGTTCGTGCAATGACACGCCGGCCCACTCGACTTGTTCCTTGTCAGCTCTTCTGTGCATGCCCCCCAGCCTTGTGAGTTGCACTTGCCACGTGACAGGCCCGCAGACTGGGTACCCCCATCAGGGCAGGTGAACCAGCGATTGGTGCGCCCAGCCTGGAGCCAGCGGCATGCTGGGTATGTGCGGGGCCTAATGTGGTGCCATGAGGTGCCGCCCAACCCCCCTCTCCATGCCCAGGACACACCCCCTCCCCCAGCCCAGGCCCACCCTGCCCAGGAGCCACCCCCTGCCCATGACCCCTCCCCTCCCCCTGCCCATGACCAGCCCCTCCCTACTGCACCTGGCCCAGTGCAACGGCAGGTGGGGCAGGTGGCTGAGCCGGGACACCAACAGTTGCCTGAACTTGCACCGCATCGGGGAGAGCATGCAGCGCCCCCTAGATATGTGCCGCCATGAGGGCTTGGAGGCTCTGCCTGCCATTGGCGATGGACGATTGCCTAAGGATGGTCCCATTGTTGTGTACATGTAACAGGAGAGCGGTCCTTACACATGATGCTATACAGGCTGTTGCTTCTGCCGTCACCAACAAACGGAAGCGGAACGAGACGCTGCGATGGAACCAACAGGAGCGACGGGTTATCGCACAGCGCGTAACTCACGTCTAGGGCTCACGTCACGGCTGGGGACACGAACCTTTACGTTTCTTGTCGCTACCCTTCCGCTTCTTCTTAGCCATCACGCGATGCGCAGTGCGACGGGCGGTGGCCTCTTCGAGCAACTTGGGTTTCCAGTGAAAAATACACGCTCATGTGAAATCACACAATGCCTGAACTTGCCGCGCATTGGGAAGAGGGCAATGACAGCCGGCTACCCCTCCCATTGAACCACCACGTAAGGGACATTTGACTTTGTGGCGCGCCTGGTGAGAGTTGAGTTGTGATTTTAACGCGAAATGCCTTATCTCTGCGCCGCGCTTGCGCCTGCGCGCCCGAGCTGCTGGCACCCACGGTGACCGGCAGTCTGCCAGGCACGCGAACGGTTCCGCTGTGCGCGATGGGCCTTTCAAGTGCTGCCTAACAACACCCACAACTCGGGATGCAGAGTTCTCCGCTGCGGTACACTTTACGCATGGAGCCCAGTTTTCTCAACATCATCTTACACAGCCTCCCCCTCCACATGAAACTCCACCCAGCCAGTGCTGGCAGCTTGCGTAGACCTCACACAACACGCACAGCGGGCAGCCTGGCCCCCCTGCCGTTTGCAGAGGTGATATTTGGGTGTCGGCATGCTGCAGGCATGTGCACACGCCAGCTTCTAAAACCCCTCTTGACAATTGTCAACAATAGATGAGAACTTGGCAGGGGGTCCACAGTTGAGTTCCCTAGCCAGTGTCGCAAGGCTGGAGAGTTTGATTTAGTTTGATGGTTGTCAAACGGGCATCAGCAGAGTGGGCAGCATGGAGGGGGTTTAGCCCACCTTTATGAAGCTTAAATAGCAAGTGAATGATGCAGTTGCCCCTGCTATGCTCATGCCGTGGTCTCCTCCTAGTTTAAGAGCCCCTGAGCCTAGTTCCGTCGCCCCAGAGCCAGCGTATGTGGGTTATTATGTTGGACATGAGGTCGGGCTCCTCGCACATCGCGCACTAACAATCGCGATTAACAAGGACTCACTACTACTGGGTCAACGTACATCAAGTCCTCAGGCTCGGTAGGGTCGGATACCCGGCAACATGCCCGACCAGCTCAGCGTGTGGCTCAGCGCGGCCTCATTCCGACGCTTCAATCCGCGTGTAAATCCGTGCAGAAATGAGTCCGGAAAAGTCGTTGTCCCTTATCGTGAGGGGGGTTGGTGGTTCAATGGGAGGGGTAGCCAGCCTGATACAGCGCCTCTGATCAGCCTAGGGAAGACATGCAGCCTGGAGCCGGCTTGGGTGCATGGACTGGGTTTGGGTGCAGGACAACATTGGGAGTGGGTGCAGGACAACATTGGGATTGGGTGCAGGACAACAGGGGACAGTTAGTACACAACCTTTACAACCTGGTGTAGCCTAGTGTAACCTGTTGATGCGTAACCTCAGACTCTACTTGCGGATGGAGTACCAGCAGCGCTGCAAGCTGGTGAATAACTGGCTGCCCAAGGGCAGGCAGCAGCTGCACCGGGGTTGGGAGTTTAAGGAGTAGCTGAGTGAGGTTACCCAGTTATACATGTTGTTTCTTGCTGAATGATTCTTGCTGAATGAATTTTGATTGTTTGTGTTGTGCATGTTAAGAGTGTAGCCCCGGTGAAAAGCAACGCCCTGCAACTGTCACCACTGTCACTACGCCCTATGTCTCACGCTCCCATGCTTCCCATGTCACTGTGTCCACACCCTCACTCCTGTCATGGCGACTTGCTCTCACATCACGCTTATCATGCTCTCCCATGACATTGTGACCAACGCCGTCCTGGCAGAGCCGTATGCTGTTGTGGGTCAACATGCCCAAACCCTACCAAGCCACAAAAGGCTTTCACCTCACTCTCGGGCTCTCATGCTGAGGCAGGCCTGTCTCTCGCAGCTGCCACTGCGGCCCTCGTGAGACCGAGCAAGCCAGAACAGCTACCTACCAGGAACCATGGCTATAGTCATGTTCCCATCACCTTTGGCTGGCTGGTATCCTGCATTGGCTGGCAGGCGTCAGTGACCTGCTTGCGTGCCAAGCAGCCATACCAGGCTGGCGGTGTAACCATTGACAACAACGTGGCTCAGCTGTGGGTCCATGCACAACCCCAGCTGCACAATTACGACAAGAGGCATCCCATTGCCTGGCTGATGTATCGGCACAATAGGCCAGCTGGTCCAGGGTAGCTGTGCCTCCCCGCCTCCCTGCCTTCTCCCCTCCCTCCCCTTCACCCTCCCTCTCCCCCTCCCTCCCCCAGGCTCCTGCTGCTGCTGGCACAGCCTTGGTGGCAGGGTCTTCCTACCCCTTGCTCCCCTCCCCTCTCACTTTCCCTTGCTGCCACTCCCCCGGTGACTAAAAGTCCACAGAGCCTGTCTCTTCGTCATCGTAGCTGGAGGCTGAGGAGCTCTGGTGCGGCCCCAGCACACGCACCTGCTGCTGCCCATCCGGCTGTTGCGTGATCTCCAGCACCTGATGCAACAACACGACACACACCAACACCAGCTGCTTGGGCGCAATGTTGACACACAACTGCCAAATGCTCACGGCTTGACAAGATGGCATTCAAATACGCGGGTCACACATTTCTGCTCCCACACCTTACCTCTGTTCAATGGCGGACCAACTTATTCACTCTCCTAAGATAACTCTGCGTGCAGCTGGCCCAGGCCTCCCTCATACATGCCCTTGGACCCCACATGCCATGTTTTAGAGGTCATTATGCGCTATGAAAGAATGGCTTTCAACCTTTATAAGTAAGGTCGAGTTATGAATTGAAGGGTATGAACCTATGCCATGTTACTTTGAGCTCTAAGTCACGCATCAGGGCAACACGGCAAGAAAAACCCACTGACGTGCGCACCTGCACCGGGCGGTTGAGCACGCCATAGGACATGCCCACGTCTATGCGCCACACCGCCCCCTCACACTCGCAGTTTGCACCGCTGAGCTGTGGGGTGTGGCCAACCACCAGCCGGCTGGCGCCCAGCCGCTGCAGCGCCTGCTTCAGGGAGCTGCAAGCATGGAAGCGCTCGTAGGGCGTGGGGAAGCGCTCCTTGGACAGCGACCGGTTCCACATCACGCTGCTAGCGTCCCTGGGCAGCAGGCAGGCAGCAGGCAGGGGAGAGGGTCAGGCAGTGGGCAAACAGGCAGCAGGCAGGCAGCAGGCAGGGCACAGGGTCAGGCAGTGGCCAAGCAATGGGCAGGCAGGGAAGTGGATCAAGCAGTGTGCAGCAGGCAGCAGGTGGGTTAGCAGGCAGGGTTGCAAGGCTGGGGAGCAGGCAAGCGCCTAGGGTGGTCATAGGCTGTGGCTCAATCACGGCATAGCACTGAGGTGCAGGTAACAGCCTAGCAGGGTTGTGCGGCAAGGGGCATGCCACCGTGCTTTGCTCCTCTCCTGCCCTCCACCCTCTTCGCCCTGTAGCAACAGCCGCGTCTGCCGGGCACGTCAGGGCCCCTTGGGTAGTGAGTGCCTGGCTCTGACCCGCATGGCACACCCTATCATGGCTTGGCTCTCACCCCATGGCAATGAAGGGCGGAGCTGCTTTGCCTGTTTCTGACGTCTTGTCTGCACGCATCCAGGCTGCCACCTGGTTGTTCAGGTTCTCCAGCCCATACTTCACTGTGGGCAGCAGCAGGCAGGGCAGGGAAAATGAGGGCAGCAGCCCCAGAGGATGTCCAGCAGGGAAGCCCAGGGGAGGAGGGAGGCAGGTTAAGGACAGCAGCTGCCACGCCACACCAGCATTGAGGACTGGGAGCAGGGCTAGAGGCACATGCACATGCACAGGTAGCACAGGGGCAAGGAACTCAGCCAGCGTGGTTAAGGGCATGGTGTGTGCCAGCTGGCATGGAGGGCAATGGCCGGTAGGAAGATCAGCACACAGCATGGTGAGCTAGGTGGCATGAGCGCCAGATGAATAGGTGGGGAGCTGAAGCTGGGTGACGTGGCCCCCGTGTGAAGCCAGGATGAGAGCTGTGCCGTTCCGCTTACAACTGATGGCTGCGCAGGCAGTGATGTACCGCTGCTCTAATCAGGTGAAGCTAACTGCAGTTGGCTGTGGCTGCGATGGCGGGCCTCTGTCACACCAGCTTTGACCACACAGCTCCGCCCATTGCCTTGCCTCGCAGCTCTAATCCTCATCTGCTGACATGCATCAGCTTGGTGGGTATGACTCTCTCTTCCTAGCTGCTGTCCTGCTTATAGGACTCCCTCCCTGGCCTGCCCATGGCCATGCGCCTCCTGCATGCCGCTCCTCACCATGCGATGGCAGCAGGCCACCATGTGCAAAGACGGTGTCGTTCACCACCAGCACTGTGGGGTTCTTGCTCAGCTCCATGGCCATGGGACCACCAGGCTTGTACACAGCGAAGCGCACACGAGCCAGCAGCTCCCAATCCCGCAAGTCATGCTCAGTCAAACCCGCAAACAGCGCCGATTCGACAAAGGCACCGGGCGTGACATACCTGGTCAGGTCAGGTCAGGTCAGGTCAGCACACATTAAGTCAGGCATGCAAAAGGACACAGATGCAGCCCAACTGACTCTGCCTTGTGATGCCTGCACTGGTCAGCAGCAGGCTGCATTGCTGGCGCCAGCTGTCAGCAGCAACTGCAGGCGTCGCACCTGAAGTCACCGCAAATGTTGAGACTTTCATGGTTGCCGTTCAGCATGTACACTGCCCCACCATGCTCTCGCGCTTGCTGGTCTAAGCCTCTCAATAACTTTACAATAGCTACAAGGGCATCAGACAGCAGCAGGGTTTTTTGGCTGTAGGGATATATACATTGAACAAGGCTGGAGCTGAAGGGTGCGTACCAATCTCATTGTCTCCTCGGTCTAACACATCACCCAGCTGCACGACAACTGTGTCGCCTCCCCTGCAGCAAGGAGAGGCGTGTGAGGTCAATCACATAGTCAACATGATGGCAACGATCCAGCCATTTCACTTCTTAAGGTTCACCCCTGCACTGTTGGTTGCTTTACTCACCGCCAGACAACCTCGTCATTATCCAGGATTTTTATGACGCCGGCCACCCGGAACGACTCAATAGCCTTGTTCCAATCACCGTGCAGGTCGCCAACTGCGGAGATAGTTCAGCATGCAGGGGGCTGATGATTTGTGGGGACCGCAATCCACGCAGGCCATGTGTCTTACTCGCTACTATGCGCCCTGTAGCAGTGACAAATGTAGGTGGGTTGGGAGCGGAGCTGCCGGAGGTCGACGGGCCGGCCACAACCTCGCTTTGCACCGCTGATTGAGGCTGTGTAATCTCTTCAACACAGGCCGCGCTGGCATGCGCTGGGTTCACTGCCGTGGAGAACACCCCAAGCTGCGCTAGTAGAGCCCGCCGAGTGTGCCGCTGCCTGGGCGCAGCCTGAGGGATAGTGTGGAGGCTGCATCCGACGGACAGGCTAGTTGGAGAGATAGGACTGCGGTGGTTCAGGGTCGGGGCATGCCCCAAATGCAGTGCCTGCATCAGGCTACGGATGGATTGCACTCGCCAAAGCGCATCACCAACAACGCATTTCGTGTGCAGAACGATGCGTGAAAACATGTTAGCGAGTCATGGTGCAGTTCCGGAGCATGGTGAGCCTTGCAGGGCGGAAACGCACTAGTTAGCTGGCCTATAGTGTGCACCATCTCAGAAGCATCATGCCTTGGTACTAGCCAACTCAGGCGTCCCCAACTACCTGAAAACAACCCCCCTGTGATAGGAAGCCCGTATCTCCGCAGCCACTTTGTCAAAAATATGTGTAAACAGTGCTTTGAACAGAGGAGACTGAAAGCTACGGAGTAGCAGACGCAGCAAAAACTATCTCGCTCTCCTGCGGTGCTCAGTGCCTGCCCAAAGATCGGCATTTGAATTCATGCGATATCGCCCCATGCGAGGCGCGCCGCACTAGGACGCTCCGCCACACTGTTGTGAGTGGCACCTGCAACGCGCAGCAGCAGTCGGAACTTGATTTGCTTTTGGCATGTGGACGCGACGACGGCAGTCGTGACGACTGGATACCACTACTAGCTTTTGGAGCTGCTGCTGGCGCCTTCCAAGATGCCTATGGCCGAGGGCAGGCCCCTGAGGCGCAGATTGTTGCACGGCTCCATGTTGCAACCGCATGGGAGGCCGGGCTGCGGTGCGACGAACGGGTGCTTGAGTCAGGAGTCCCCAACATGGGGTTGGTAATCTTCATGCAAGTACTCGCAACAGAGTGCACCGATTCCTGTAGCGTTTGTTGCATTGGCACCTGCGAATTACTCCGCATCTACTGGCAAGTGGCGCGTTAATCCTTGCATCAGAGTCCATGCCGGCGCAAGCGAGCGCGGACACACCTCAGTTGCTCACTATCGATTGTTCTAGTGGTGAGTAGTGGCACCAATGAGGGAACTCCGCCTGGCATCCAGCCGGAAGCCACGAGCCTTTTGTTGGTGCAGGCGGTGTTGGAGGGCCATCGTGGGGCTAGTAATGACTCGACATTGCAGCGAGGTGCTGATGGATAGAGGTTTCTCTAGCCAGCCACACAGAAAAAAGGACCCCCTTGCACAAATCGGCATGTTGTGAGCTGACCACTCTGAGTTATTAGAATTTCGAGTCATTACTCTGTTCGTAACTCTACGACACAGCTGCTGGAATAGAAAGCACGGCGATCCATCAACCACGCCCGCCACCTCACCCTTTGGCGTGACCCGACTCTGCTTTGCAGAATTGACTAGCCTACTCCGACCACCTGGACCCTGCCCACCCCCTCCCACCCCTTCCCAGCCCCTCCCACCCCCGCCACCCCCTCCCAACCCCTCCCACCCCTGCCCACCCCCTCCCAACCCCTCTCAATGTCGCCCCCTGGCCCCAGCAAGTCATTGCAAGACGCAAACCCATGAGTCCCGGCCGGCGGCGTGCTCATCTTGCAGCACTTGTAAAGCCACCAAGGGCTGCTCATCTGCACAGTCCTGATGGCCTAAAAGCTACAGCAAGGAGGGCTGAGGCTATTGCCCAGGAGGTGCAGGCCGAGAATGAGATGCTGATGACTGAGGCTGAATTGCATCAAGCCATTGAGGAGGTCCTTGCTGCCAAAATGCACGACCTTGAGGAGAAGCACCAGCACCTATAGGCAGCACACAGGCAGCTCAGATTGGATAACGAGTCTCTTAAAGCAGTCATCGAGCAGTGCAACCTGGCTATTACAATTGCAAGGCGTGATGTGCACCGCCTAGGGGCCCAGCTGTGCAAGTTTAAGCGCCGCCCTTTACTAACCCGCCAGCAGAGGCAGCAACTGCAGATCTTAAGGCAAACACGTGTATCCATTGAGGTCTTGCGGCGGTGGGCTGACAGCAACTGCAGCCGGCTTGACACGCATGGCAGACTCGCCGTTGGCACAATAGTGCAGCCCACACCGGGGACGAGCTCACCATAGCCCTCTAACTTCTTCATCCCCACGCAAGAGGCCTCCCTTGGAAAGCCAGCAGCAAGGACAGCAACATACACAGCTCAGCACTATCCACATGCCGGCGGCTGTTCATCACCGAGCAATGTGTGGTGGCAAACACTCACCGGCCTGGCCAGCACACACATGTGGGTCGGCGGCTGCGTGTGGTATGCAAGTACCTGCGGCAACGAACCCTAGGTAAGGGCTGGGCTGGGCTGGGCTGGGCTGGGCTGGGCTGGGCTGGGCTGGGCTGGGCTGGGCTGGGCTGGGCTGGGCTGGGCTGGGCTGGGCTGGGCTGGGCTGGGCTGGGCTGGGCTGGGCTGGGCTGGGCTGGGCTGGGCTGGGCTGGGCTGGGCTGGGCTGGGCTGGGCTGGGCTGGGCTGGGCTGGGCTGGGCTGGGCTGGGCTGGGCTGGGCTGGGCTGGGCTGGGCTGGGCTGGGCTGGGCTGGGCTGGGCTGGGCTGGGCTGGGCTGGGCTGGGCTGGGCTGGGCTGGGCTGGGCTGGGCTGGGCTGGGCTGGGCTGGGCTGGGCTGGGCTGGGCTGGGCTGGGCTGGGCTGGGCTGGGCTGGGCTGGGCTGGGCTGGGCTGGGCTGGGCTGGGCTGGGCTGGGCTGGGCTGGGCTGGGCTGGGCTGGGCTGGGCTGGGCTGGGCTGGGCTGGGCTGGGCTGGGCTGGGCTGGGCTGGGCTGGGCTGGGCTGGGCTGGGCTGGGCTGGGCTGGGCTGGGCTGGGCTGGGCTGGGCTGGGCTGGGCTGGGCTGGGCTGGGCTGGGCTGGGCTGGGCTGGGCTGGGCTGGGCTGGGCTGGGCTGGGCTGGGCTGGGCTGGGCTGGGCTGGGCTGGGCTGGGCTGGGCTGGGCTGGGCTGGGCTGGGCTGGGCTGGGCTGGGCTGGGCTGGGCTGGGCTGGGCTGGGCTGGGCTGGGCTGGGCTGGGCTGGGCTGGGCTGGGCTGGGCTGGGCTGGGCTGGGCTGGGCTGGGCTGGGCTGGGCTGGGCTGGGCTGGGCTGGGCTGGGCTGGGCTGGGCTGGGCTGGGCTGGGCTGGGCTGGGCTGGGCTGGGCTGGGCTGGGCTGGGCTGGGCTGGGCTGGGCTGGGCTGGGCTGGGCTGGGCTGGGCTGGGCTGGGCTGGGCTGGGCTGGGCTGGGCTGGGCTGGGCTGGGCTGGGCTGGGCTGGGCTGGGCTGGGCTGGGCTGGGCTGGGCTGGGCTGGGCTGGGCTGGGCTGGGCTGGGCTGGGCTGGGCTGGGCTGGGCTGGGCTGGGCTGGGCTGGGCTGGGCTGGGCTGGGCTGGGCTGGGCTGGGCTGGGCTGGGCTGGGCTGGGCTGGGCTGGGCTGGGCTGGGCTGGGCTGGGCTGGGCTGGGCTGGGCTGGGCTGGGCTGGGCTGGGCTGGGCTGGGCTGGGCTGGGCTGGGCTGGGCTGGGCTGGGCTGGGCTGGGCTGGGCTGGGCTGGGCTGGGCTGGGCTGGGCTGGGCTGGGCTGGGCTGGGCTGGGCTGGGCTGGGCTGGGCTGGGCTGGGCTGGGCTGGGCTGGGCTGGGCTGGGCTGGGCTGGGCTGGGCTGGGCTGGGCTGGGCTGGGCTGGGCTGGGCTGGGCTGGGCTGGGCTCACTCACGATAAATAAGGCCGACGCGGGGGCCTTTTTTGCATCGGAAGGACTTTCTGCTCCGATAGAACGATAGATAGTTGAGTTTAAGGGGGACCTCGCTCTTGAATGAAGTCCTAACTCGCAGCGGTTGCGAAGATACATCGACACTCCTACAAATTAGTCCCTGCGTTTTTCCCTGCGCTTTTGTCAACCTTGTCCAAATGGGCTGAAACTTGGCACGTTGGTAGCTTGTGATGTAAGGAATCCATCCCAAAAGAAATCAGGTCAAAAAAATCAAAGGCTAAGGCTCGGCGGCCCGTGGCGTTCACGCAGGGACGGATGCAGGGATTGAGGGGGGGGCGCAGGGACAAACGCAGGGATGGAAGGGGGGGTGCAGGGACGAACGCAGGGATGAGCGCAGGGATGAGCGCAGGGATTATGGGCGCAGGGATGAGCGCAGGGATTAACGCAGGGACGAGCGCAGGGATTATGGGCGCAGGGATTAGCGCAGGGATAAACGCAGGGACGAGCGCAGGGATTAACGCAGGGACGAGCGCAGGGATTATGGGCGCAGGGACGAGCGCAGGGATTAACGCAGGGATTATCGCAGGGATTAACGCAGGGATTAACGCAGGGATTAACGCAGGGATTATCGCAGGGATTAACGCAGGGATTATCGCAGGGACGGACGCAGGGCTCGAGTGCAGGGACGGACGCAGGGCTCGAGTGCAGGGACGGACGCAGGGACGTATGCAGGGGCAGACGCAGGGATTGTAGGAACGTGCATGATGCTTACAGCAGTGTCTAACACAAGCACAAATAACCTTCTCCGTGTTTGCTACATCCAACTACATACATCACATCCATCTACTGCGATCATTTAGGCTGGAGTCTGGCTGCTGCATGTCAGCTGGCTCCTGCCTGTAAGCTGGCTGCCACCAAGCTGCTACGGCCTCTTAGCTGCTGATCCTGGCTTGCACCACTGCTCCATCGCCACACCACTGCCAAGAGGCTGCTGCACCCCTGCACAACAACAACATGCACACAAGGGGACATGTGCACAAGAGCTGTCACCTTACTGATGAAGGACGCACCCACGACGTTCATCTGCAATCAGGCAGGCAACACAGATGTGGTGGAACGTGACGCTATATAGATGAAGCGCGACTGGTGCTGCGTGACTGCTACCACGAAAACGGCGGCTGCACCGCACTGCGACATCGCACCTGGCATAGTGTACGAGTGCAGTCCGGATCCTGCAAGCCTGCGAGCGTGCAAGCCGGCAAACCTGCAAGCCACGAGGTGGCAAGGCACATCGCACATCGCTCAATTGCCAGCCGAAGCCACTTGCCACCACTAGCGTGCAACGGGCCCTCCTCTGTGGCAGCCACCAGCCACGCCTTGTCGGTGCACCTTCATTCCTCCTACTAAGGCCAATCTTGACGCAAGCCTTTGCCAATACATCGCAGTACGTTCCCGACAAGGCCTAGCACAGTCTGGATAAGCGCTATCTTGGTTAGTGAACTTTCAAAGTTAGTGAATCGCGAAGCTTGCGAGTGACGAAGTTTGCGTGTTGTAGAGCAGTTCTAACGGCGGCACCGTTCATCCCTTAGGATACAAGGCAGCACACATATTGCTTCCTCAAGCGGGATCAGGCGACGAGAAACTGGCAAGGCGTGGCTGGTGGCTGCCACAGAGGAGGGCCCGTTGCACGCTAATTTGTACTTTACTATTACTGCGTTAATCCCTGCGTTAATCCCTGCGATAATCCCTGCGTTAGTCCCTGCGATAATCCCTGCGATAATCCCTGCGTTAATCCCTGCGATAATCCCTGCGTTAATCCCTGCGTTAATCCCTGCGATAATCCCTGCGTTAATCCCTGCGATAATCCCTGCGTTAATCCCTGCGTTAATCCCTGCGTTAATCCCTGCGATAATCCCTGCGTTAATCCCTGCGTTAATCCCTGCGTTAATCCCTGCGTTAATCCCTGCGATAATCCCTGCGTTAATCCCTGCGTTAATCCCTGCGTTAATCCCTGCGATAATCCCTGCGTTAATCCCTGCGTTAATCCCTGCGATAATCCCTGCGTTAATCCCTGCGCTCGTCCCTGCGCCCATAATCCCTGCGCTCGTCCCTGCGTTAATCCCTGCGCTCGTCCCTGCGTTTATCCCTGCGCTAATCCCTGCGCCCATAATCCCTGCGCTCGTCCCTGCGTTAATCCCTGCGCTCATCCCTGCGCCCATACTCCCTGCGCTCATCCCTGCGCTCATCCCTGCGTTCGTCCCTGCACCCCCCCTTCCATCCCTGCGTTTGTCCCTGCGCCCC